>JABASD010001730.1:0-35482 GCA_019776165.1 Pogonognathellus flavescens
ATCAACAAATCGATATACACCAAAGCTCATAAGCCTTGCAAAATATTTTTGTAGCAAATTTTGGTGACGATTTTGGAAAATCCAATAGTGATGGATAGAAATAATTGGTTTTCGTATGGTTGGACAGTGTAATCTGTTAAATTGCAATGCATTAATATGAGTCAACAAGCCAGATAGGAACAATTTATTGGAATTGATATAATTTAGACGATCCAGGATAGACGTATTAGCTGTCAAATTCTCAGGCGAACGAGAAGTAAATTCAAAAAATCTGTCTGTGATGAAGTAGCTCGCTAACACAAATTCACAAAGCCGTCGAGTTGTGCCTGTGTCAAAGTAGCCGCATTTGTATCCTGCGTCAATGAGTTGTGTGAAATTTTCGAAAGGTTGATCTTTAAAAGGAGTTGTAGATTCAGCCTTGACAAAACACTCATAGCAGATGGAAAGAAGCCATCCGCAGAAGGCCAAGAGTAAAATTATTTCTTTTGTGGCGGGAGTAGAGTTCTGTCGAAAAAGTAAAGCAATTCCAGTCAACCAGGAAAAAGAATGCGGGGTGTGCCAGACCCATTTGCATTTGAGATTGTACAACAAAACGAAGAAAGAAACAATACCGTAAGAAATGCAAATGCAAATCCAAGAAGGTTTGTCATAGCCAATCTCAAACCAACTCAAGAAAGGAGATGAATATTGTTTATCCTTTTTATAGTACCAAACGTGAAATGAATCTGATTCAGTGAGTGTGTACTTAGCGTTAAATTTGTGTGCGTAGACATGACTGTTTCAAATGTTTTGAAAACCGTTTCAAATATTTTGAAAACCTATTTAAATGTTTTGAAACCCTTTTCAAAAAATTTAAAAAGTTTTTAAATATTTTGAAACATTTTAAAATTCAATGTGACATGGATATCTCTGAAGTCGCTGCTAAGAGCGGGTTCTTAGTCGTTTTAGAAATAACTATTGATTACGATAGATTCTTTTAAAGTTCATTTCAAAGGGAAATTCAGGGAAATTCACCTACTTTTGACCGTTAATATCGTTAGAACTGGAGGAGAAGCTTCATAACTTTGAAGTTATGCAGTCAACTCTGTCGAAGCATTTCCCCATAAAAGTAAGCCTTATTAATCAAATTGTAATGACCCCAGCAGTGGACAAAGTGGTAAACGTTAATGTAGTGAAGTGGAAACAGGAGAAAAAAGTGGACTTCAAGCTCACGTTGGACACAATTTTCTCACAGTTTAATACAGATAACGCAAAAATGATGGGCACAGACAAAATACGTGAAATGATAAATACAGCTGCAAAATTAAGTGGAATGAAAACAAAAAAAGTAATAGGGAATTGGAAAAAATCTATGCGATGGAGGACTGCAAGAAATATGGATGAAAGAGACCCGAAAATGGACAGCAACGAATTAACTAATATCTTGAAAAACTATTATATGGCATTCATTAATTAAGATGTAATGAGAATGTTGGAATACAAAAATAACATGAACATAAATTATATAACGCTTATCCATTGCTACCTAAAACTTTAAATTTTTCTCTTAACGAACTAATGCAAACACATAGTTATAAAAAATTGTAATTCAATTTTGTAAAGCCGAAGAAAATATTTAAATATTCGAAAAAATCAGAAGCTATTTTGCGTTTGAGCAGCTTTCCAAGAAAGATATCATGGATTTGCATAGTAATTTATTTTATTAATGAAATATTGCATCACTATGAAGTTAATAATTGTACCATTTAGTACTAGTTAATTAGTATTTAACAAATGTGTACATGTTTCTTCTAAATATGAATGTTGATAGCGTCACAAATTTTTGAAAGGGCGCTTTTACATACGTATATTATGAAGTACCATGAAATCGAAATTATCAATCTCATTAAAATCAATCTTGATTTTACATATACAATGATTAAATCTTTATAAAAGACACATATTTCAATTAAAAATAACATTAAGCTCAAAGATAGTAGAAGCAGGACTATTACAAAAATTGTATACATTCTTTGTGCAATTGTTCTGGAAAGCGGCCTACGCTGTGAATATAAATACGTATCCCTCTCCGAGAAATAATCTAAATACTTTGCATAGTGAACATCATTTTCATAAACTAATTGATATATACCAAAGCTCATAAGCCTGGCAAAAGATTTTTGTAGCAAATTTTGGTGCCGATTTTGAAAAACATAATAGACAGCCCCAGAAAGAAATGGTTTGGTAATGATTGAACATTGCAATCTGTTTAATTGTAATGAGTTAAAATCAGTCAACATGACCGATTGAAACATTTTATTGGAATCCATATAATTTCTTTGATCCAGGTTAGACATATTAGCTAACCCATCACGATGCAAACGGGAACTAAATTCTAAAAATCTGTCTGTGATAAAGTACCTCTCCAACAAAAATTGACATTCTCTTATCGTTCCTGTGTCAACGTAGCTGCATTTGTATCCTGCGTCAATGAGTTGTGTGAAGTTTTCGAAAGGTTGATCTTTATAAGGAGTTGTTGATTCCGCCTTGACAAAACACTCATAGCAGATGGAAAGAAGCCATCCGCAGAAGGCTAAGAGTAAAATTATTTTCTTCGAGACGGGAGTAGAATTCTGTCGGAAAAGTAAAGCAATTCCAGTCAACCAGGAAAAAGAATGTGGGGTACGTTTGACCCACCTGCATTTGAGATTGTACAAGAAAACGTAGAATAAAACAAGAAGACCGTAAGAAATGCAAATGCAAATCCAAGAAGCTTTATCATAGCCAATCTCCAACCAACTCAAGTACGCAGATGAAATTACCTTCTCCTTTTTACAATACCAAACGTGGAGTGAATCAACTACAATGAGTGTGTACTTTATGTTAAATGTATGTGCGGAGACATATAATGTAGGCTTTATGACAATGTTTTTTTCGTCAGAGATATCATACGGCATAGAAATCGGAGTACCATTTAGCTTTTGACATAAAATGAGATTCATAATTTGTTTACTCGTACATTCAAGACCGTGTTTAGCATTATGATAAAGTGAAGAGGTACATTCGTTCCAATTGAATGCATATTCCGCGATCACAACATGCCTCCAAATTTCACTGCTTTGCTTTTTGTATTTTGAGATTGACTCCCATTGCCAACGCCAACCAATCAGATCTTCGTCCGCAATTGATAGATACTCCTGACTTAATGAAGGTCTTGAGAAAACTTTCATTTCGCCAATGTTGTCATCGAATGCAACAAGGACGAACCTTGCGTCAAATATAGACGTTGTGATTTTTAAATTTTGTGTCCAATATTTAAAATTCCAGAGGTTTTCATGCCTATGAAGAATCACAATAAAATAGCTGTTTTCTCTAAAACCACGGTAACTGTTTGCAATGTCTTGTATGTTCTGATAATAATCTGGATTCATTATAATTGTTATCTCACATATTGATTTCGCTGTCAACCTTATCGGGTTTTCATTTTGCTTATGCAACGTTTCTATCAGCGGTGAGATTGTGAATACATTCCAAGGTTGTAAATGCTGATTGATGTGTACAAATGGTTCAGCTAACTCGGAAAACTGTCCGAATGTCAAAAGAAAATCACAGTCCTTGAAATGCTCCAAGTTCATCTCAAAGGGGATAATTGCTTGGACCTGACAGGGTGCTCCATAAATAAAAATTACGAGCAAAAATGCGAAAATTTTCTCAGTACCCATATTGTTGTACAAAAATGTTCTGGGTTTACAAGTTTTTAATTAGTGTAATTTTCTCAAATATTTTGACCTTACTGTTTATTTCCTGGTTAGAATCATTTTTATTACCGAAAGAAATACGAAAAAATTGAAGAGTGCTACAGGCACGGAATTAACTTCAGTCCACTACGTTGTACGCATAAAAATTAATATCACAATTCGTTTTCAACAACGATTATAACAATACTTGCCCAAACTAATTCAAAACTTGTTTTAATTAATATCGATAAAGTCATGGGTCTTGAAAATTTGTACACATTTGTCGTAAACACATTGACAATGAATGTCACAATAACTGCTGACACCATTAATGATAAAAAGCTATTGGCAAATCAGCAAATGTCTTTTATTTTACATTTTGAGAAAGTCGGTCAGAACGTTTCATCAAAGGTTTCACCTCCTACTGACGCTCTAAAAAAGAAAGAAATATATTATGGACATGATATTACATTGTGACACGTATTCTTAACTAAATCGAATATATAACTCCGTCTGGGCACTTTTTCACAGTACGAAGAAAAATCCCTTCGTGTAAAAATACAGTGTTCTGCATTACTTATGTTTTTATTTGAAACATAAATTATCACAGAATTTATTTCTACATTCATTTCAGATATCAAATCCACAAATATATTTAACGCACAGGCATTATAGAATATATGAGGCAGATGACAGATTTCTAATACATGCCGGTGCCCCTTAGGTTCACTGATTCTTCGTACCAGATCTGGACCAAATATTTGGCTAAAAATACTTTCGAACCCAAAATACAAAATGCTCAAAATACATTTACATTACAAAATGAAATGATATTTTTCATAGATAAAACGAGAAACTCGCTGTCCTTTGAGTTCAATAATGGATTGCATTTTGTAGTATTTTATTTTCATTTTGAAGTATGTAGTGAAAATTGCAGTGAAAGAAATTACTTATGTTTTCAGGCTGTATTTAATCCAATAAGCAAAACCTTTTAGCCTGAAAAACTAAAAAAACTCATGTGTGTGAGTTTGTTAATAAAATCTAATGGGTCTTCCGTTCCCTGATTAACAATAAAATTACGTGCCATATCTTACTTCTTTTAGTTGGTACCCCCAGCTTTCACTATTGCATGCGTGATTGCTTTCATAACAACTATTCAATAAGATGTGATATTCAGATTTACAAAACTTGACTGTTTTTTTAATATCAATCGAGATTCATTTTCCAGCAAGTTTGTGTTGGATTTAAAATTTATTTACGTTTGAAAAATTACCGAAAAGTGTATTCGTTGACTCACATGAACAGATCATCTATAAAGCGTGGCATTTATTTTTTGCTGACAAATTATTTAGATGTATGAACTACATTTCACAGACAATACTTTAAATATCAATTATCCAACAATATGTAAACCGGAATTTTATACGTACAATGGTGTAGAACAGTAGACAAAAGTTATAAGTAACCCTGTAGTAATATGCCGAGTTTGTTTTTCCCGTCGTTTGAACCCTTTCTTTGTTAGCATTAACAACTGTATCTAAGACCAATCGAAGTAAACCAAGTCAAAGTACGACTGAAGTCAATACTCTGCTTATTTCATTTTGTATACTAAACCATTAGCTGCGGTATAAATAAATATCGTAATCAACTTTGTCACAGCGTAGGATAGAATTACGCGGTATTGACACGACCCGTCGTGGGCAACGCCTTGTTAACCTTGTTCAGCAATACACTTTGACCATTTATATTTAGAAACTTAAATATCATTTATCGAAATATGTAAGCCTTACTAAGAATCTTCAAATTTAGGGCCTTCACTTTAAATTGTAAATAGAATTAGAATTATGTGTTCAAATTCCAATGCATCGTGGAGACTGTGCAATTTGCAAAGCCTTTCAAAATTCAGGGGTCCTGAAGGAAGTTAAGGATTAGCCTCTTCCTGCGGTAATTTCCACCACACGCTGAAATACGGGTACCAAATTATAAGCCGTCATCAGAAATTAGTGTTGAATTATTGAGGACAAACAGAAAACAAACGTAATCACATACAAGTGACTCGCGATAGGTTATTGTTTATAATATTTATATGTTTTGGTATACAATATTTGGAACATTAAGCTTAAACATGCTAAGCTTATAGTGAGGTTGAAAAACTTTTACGATATATTACGTAGAAATAATCGGTAGAAAATGACTTAAATATTCCAATAGTAAATGTGGGTTCGGTGTTCGCAACAAGAGCAATAACTAACACAAAATTGAAAGGTAGTTAACCCGTCGGAACAATAGTTCAGAGCAATTGAGGTATTGAGAATAAATTTACATCTGGGGTTTATTGGCCTTTATAACTATTTCAAGACAAAGTTACGGGAACTTCCTTAGTAAATATTCTTGCCCTTATGACAACGATATGACTTTAAGGTGTCAAGTTAAAATGATATTCTATTTTTTTCTAACAGTCATATATAATCTTCCAAATATAAAATACATAAATGGGTAGGTCGTCCAAATGTCTCAAAGTGAAAAGAAAATCACATTTCTTGAAATGATTCATTTGAAAAGGGATAGTCGCTTGGACAATATAATGACACATGCATTAGAAAAACTAGGAAAAATGCGAAAATTTTATCGGTGAGCATTGCGTTGTCTTAAAAAGCTTCAAATGTTTATATTAAAATTATTAAATAATTGTTAGAATTTGCAGCTGACTGTTTTATTGAGGTTGGGATGTCTATTTTTTGCCAAATTAAAATCATAGAAAATTAAATAGAACACACCAGTTGGCGATTTTGCTTCATTGCACCATAACGTATATATAATATTTAATTTTACGCGAATGAGTTTCAAACAAAATAAAGTGGACAACCTGTTGCTTCCATGTAGGTTTAAAAGTGAGCGGGAATTTTTTGTTCAATTTATGAATTGTATTAACCTATTTGATGATATCTCTGGAATGGAAAGTCAAATTGAAAATTTTCAAACTACGATTTCAAGCTAGATATATGCTCTATCATAATGTACTCTTTCATTATTTCGAAAAAATGTCAACTTCTTTTGCTATATGACACGGTATATAAACAATATTACAATTAATTACGTTACAAAATATTCAAACAAGTTAATATAGGTTTAAATTAATTATTTCAACTTTGAGGGTAAATGGTAATTTAAATATAATTACACAAATAGTTTAACAGACTATTTAAATCTCTAATGTGATGTGAAAAAAATATATTTAAAATGCAATCATATCAATGCTTCTTTCATGACACAAATTTCAATTTGTGATTATCAATCTCATTAAAAATGATTTTGCAGAAAAAATGATTAAACCTTTATGAAATATACAAATTTAAAATAATAAAAACATCAAGCTGAGAGATAGTAGTACTATGATTATTACAAAAATAGTACACATTCCTGGTGCAATTGTCGCATTAAGTGGCGCACGCTGTGAATATAAATATGCTTTTTTCTCCGTTAAATAACTTAAATTGCTAGCATAGTGATAAAATTTACATAAAGAAATTGATATGCAATTCCAGTCAACCAGGAAAAAGAATGCGGAGTGCATCATAATTAACTGCATTTGAGATTGCACAAAAAAACATTATAAGAGAGACAAGCCGCACATAGTATTATTATCATTATTTTGAATGTAAATTGCTACATAATGCGGACAAATATTTTTATTTGTTTAAACATACACGCTTCCAATATTGACGTAATTGGGTAGTATGATAATATTTACATAAATAAACTTTAATGACCCTCTATTTTTAATAGCCAGTGGCATAAATTAAAACAACTCTGCAGTCCACAATATGATAAATCTAATCTACCTCAATCGGAAGCTAATTCATATGAATGATGTGTGTATTTATTGTATCAGTCATTGCGATGTCTTTCCCAATTCGTTGAAAATTTGTCAACACAATCGACAGCAAAAATTGACAAATCGGTTGAAAAATCAACAATAAACCACTGCTCTTCAATATACCGCATTCGTAATAATTTGTTATAAGAAAGAGACAATTAAATATTATATGTATGTTTCCGCATGAAACCTTCTGTTTGCGTCATCAAATAGCTACAGCAATATAGTTTTGTTGAAATGAGACAATATTTTAATAACTGTATTGTGTACTGAAGTGAGACTGTAGGTCTGCTGTTTGTAGTGTAAATGAAGGTAGTACATAGTTTTATGTTACGGGTTGAGACTGTGGAAGACAGATTATGTGGAAGTACAAAATGAGTGGCAGTGATGCTGGTGGTGCCGTACGTGGTCGGAAATAAACTGTAAGCTGTTTTGTGAAATGTGCCTGCATGACGGCAGTTCTGACCTTTTAAATCGGACTGTAAAGATTCCAAATTTCACAATTTTACGTCAACTTTTACGAAAGTTATCGCTCGGTCTAAAACGCATTCTCCCATATACACGTAACTTCGTTACTTAATAATTATTTTTTATTTCATAAAAAATCCGTAATTTCGTTTTGTTTGCAAATTCAATGCAGCAACACTGTTGCTGCAATGAACCAATACTATTATTACATGTTTTGTGTATTGGTGCGGAGTGAGACTGTACTTTTGCTTTGCTGTGTTGTGAATGAAAATGTGAGTTTTAAGTTGTAGACTGAGACTGCTGCATGAAATTATTTAACTTGTGAAAGAATAGAATGGGAGACAGCGAGGCTGGTGATGCCTTGTGTGCTCGTAATGAAACTGCCAGTTGTGTTGTGAAATAAATTCGCATGGTGGCAGCTGTGAGCTTTAAATCAGAATGTGGCTATTGCAGATTTTGTTATAGAAGCAGGACTGTTATGTTTTTATTATGTCCTGCTATATAGGTACTTATGTTTAGTAATGAAAAGAATGAACAATTCAGAACGAAATTCGGTAGTAGAATGAGACACTTGTGAATATTTTCTTTATTAAGAACGGCATTCTCTCAGTGTGTGTGATCTTAGGAGTTGAATAATACAGTTACGTTCGATGCTTTTTGTGTTTATTAAGTAGCGCAAGCTACTTTATAACAATTGTGTGTACGTCTATCTGTCCGTTCGTCTGTGACCACTACAACTCACGAACGGCTGAACACAAATCGTTCAAACGTCTCATGCGTGATTTATGAGTCCCTCCAAAAGGTCCCATTAAAAAATGAGGTCAATCGGTCAACTCATTCATGACCTTTGACTTTGCTGAATTACTGCTGTTTGTGACACCAATATTCCACGAGCTGATTGACACAATTCGTTCAAACTTCTCATACGTGATCTCTTTGTCATAGCAGAGCAGTGCCGTAGCGTACATTTAGAGGCCCTGGTGAAAAACGAATGTATATAACACAACCCAAATAACCAAAAAGCATAATATTTGCAAAAACTCCACAATTGTATTTGGATTTCTTTCATTTTTTATTCATTTCTCCAATCTAGAAATATATTCAATTGACAGACGCAACACCTAAATAAACCTAAATTTTCTGATTCAGTCACATCAATTTTTCACCCAATTTGTCAAAATCAATTATGACGCATAATCAAACTTCAAGTTTCTATCAATATTTCGACGGAAAATTCTAATATTTTTGTGTTGGTCTTTATTTTAAATAAATTTTTAAATGTTTATCAACAAGTTTAACAGGATAATTATTACTCAAACACACAATTTTCTCAAAATCGAATATTTTGGTTTTAATACTGTTTCGTAGTATTACATTACAACAAACATACGACACATGTTGACGTACTATTTTAAGATGAGGCACAGAACAAACGTGTACCTAACAGTTGTAAATCTGAATATTATTGGAGTTACAAATCCTGGAAATATTGTATCATTATAGTTATACATTATAATTAAGATGAGTATATAACAAAAGTGTAACTGCTTTTTTAAATGTGAATGTTGATAGCGTTACCTATCGTAGAAAGAGCGCTTCTATATACGCATTTTATGAAATACCATGAAATCGAAATTATCAACCTCATTAACATTAATATTGATTTTACATATAAAATGATAAAATCTTTATAAAAGACACATATTTCAATTGCTAATAACATCAAGCTGAGAGATAAAAGAACTATGGCTATTACAAAAATTGTATACATTCTTTGTGCAATTGTCATGGCAAGTGGCCTACGCTGCGAATATAAATATGCACTGGTCACTGAAAAAATAGCTAAATGGTTTGCATAGTAATCATAATATACCTCAACAAACTGTAATATCCCAAAATTCAGTTGCCTTGCAAAATATGTTTGTAGCAAATTTTGGTGCCGATTTTTGAAAATCCAATAGTCAGCGCTAGAATAAACTGGTTTGTTAATGATGTGACATTGAAATCTATTCAATTGTAATGAATTATATACAGTCAACACTTCTAATGAAAACATTTTACTGGAATCCATATAATTTATACGATCCAGGTAGGACATATTATCTATCAAATCCTCAGGGAAATGGGTAATAAATTCAAAAAATCTGTCTGTGATAAAGTACCTTTCCAAAAGAAATTTACATATTCGTTCCGTGCCTGTGTCATAGTAGCCGCATTTGTATCCTGCTTCAATGAGTTGTGTGACGTTTTTGAAAGGTTGATCTTTATAAGGAGTTGTAGATTCGGCCTTGACAAAACACTCATAGCAGATGGAAAGAAGCCATCCACAGAAGGCTAAGAGTAAAACTATTTTCTTTGATACGGGGGTGGAATTCTGTCGAAAAAGTAAAGCAATTCCAGTCAACCAAGAAAAAGAATGCGGGGTGTGCCAGACCCATTTGCATTTGAGATTGTACAACAAAACGTAGAAACAAACCAGACCGTAAGAAATGCAAATGCAAATCCAAGAAGTTTTGTCATAGCCAATCTCCAACCAACTCAAAAAAGGAGATGAATCTTCTTTCTCCTTTCTACAATAATACACGTGAAATGATATTGATCCAGTGACTGTGTACTTCCAGTTAAATTGATGTGCGGTGACATCTCTATATGGTATGATGACATTACTCTTTCCGCGAGGGAAATCATCCGGGGTGAAAATCGGAGTACAATTTAGCTTTTCACATAAAATCAGACTCAAAATTTGTCCACTTCTGCATCCATGACCGTGTTTAGCATTATGATAAAGTGAAGAAGTGCATCCGTTCCAATTGAATTGAGATTCCGAGTTCCCAACCTGCGTCCAGATTTCACTGCTTTGCGTTTTGTATTTTGATATAGATTCCCATTGCCAACGCCACCCAGTCAGATCTTCGTCCGCAATCGGTAGATACTCCTGACTTAAGGAAGGTCTTGAGTAAACCTTCATTGCGCCAATATTGTCATCGAATGCAATAAAGATAAATCTTGCGTCAAATTTCCACGTCGCAATTTTATAGTCTGTGGTCCATATTTCGAAATCAAAGTGGTTCAACGGCGAAAATTCCACCGCAATGAAATAACTGTCCTCTCTAAAACCGTGGTAATTGTTGGCTATATCTTTTATGTCTGTATAATATTTTGGATCCATTATAATAGTTATTTCACATGATGACTTTTAGTGTAAGACTTATGGGGTTTTCATTTTGTTTGTCAA
This sequence comes from Pogonognathellus flavescens, assembly GCA_019776165.1. Taxonomy (NCBI): domain Eukaryota; kingdom Metazoa; phylum Arthropoda; class Collembola; order Entomobryomorpha; family Tomoceridae; genus Pogonognathellus; species Pogonognathellus flavescens. The sequence goes on from JABASD010001730.1 coordinate 11,297, forward strand.
AAACTTTCGTCAGCTGTGAAATTGAGAAAACCCTCCAAGGTTGGAAATGTTGATTGATGCGCAGGAATGGTTCAACTAAGTAGGGATCTCGTCCGAATGTCAACAGAAAATCACAACCCTTGAAATGCTCCAAGTTTATCTCAAAGGGGATAATTGCTTGGACAAGACGGGGTGCTCCACAAATAAAACTTACGAGCAAAAATTCGAAAATTTCCTTAGTGGGCATTATGTTGTGCAAAAATGTTCTTGGTGAATAAGTTTTTAATTAGTGTAGTTATTTCAAAGATTTTAATCCTTCTGTTTCTCTCCTGGTTGGAATAATTTTTATTACCAAAAGAAATATGAAAAAATTGAAGAGTGCCACAGGCGCGGAATTAATTTCAGTCCCCTACGTTGTACACATAAAATTCAATATCACAATTCGTTTTCATCTACGAATATTATATTATTTCACCGAGGAAAATTAGTCAGTGGTTGTATTTAACATCAGTAAGGTTATAGCAGTCATTAGAATTTCATGCGTGAAAAATACCGGTAGTAAAAACCTATACAATTAGTAGAACAAGCACAGTTAACACTAATAGTAGTAATAACTCATCACAAAAATCTAAACACCCAACTTGTAATTTTGATTTAAATTAAAAAAAAATATAGCACTACGTCTCTGTAAAGGATTCAATGTTTTATGATTTGAAAAAGAAATGTTATAGATATACTGTAGTTGTCACTGTCACACGTATTCTTTGCAAAGTAAAATGTTTAACTACGTATAAAAGGCGCTTTAACAGTATTATAGATTAGTAAGAAAATCACCTACTTGAAAACATACAGTGGTCTCCATTACTTTACTTACCAATATTTTATTTGACACACAAGCCATCAGTAAATTTTTATATTGATTTTTGACAACAATTTTACCATTGGCTTTAAGGCACATGAAATATAAACGTACCATAGAGCCTGGAGATGCACCGGTTACACGTGTATCCCCAGAATACTTAATGATATAGTGGATTGAGTTTTATTGATTTTGTAGAAATTGAAAAGTAGAAAGAAACTGATTTCTTTCTTGCCGAAAGAGTTTCCAAATGCAGTTTTAGAATATGCGTTAAAATAACATTAACTTGCTAAAGCAGAAGTTTCATTTCACAATCGGAAACGGAATATACCAAAAACGCGTACGGATGGGTTTTTTGAGTCTTTCTTGGCTGAAGTTTGAATGGTCCATAATTTAAAAAAACCACGCAGGTTACTAGCCACGCTTCAAGTGAAATTAGACGATTGATTTCCACATTGTATGAATGAACTATCAGTTTTATTTGTCATACAATTTTTAAAAATATATACAATGTTCATTATATTTGTTTAAATTGTCTGTCTTTAAAAAAGGTATGTTTTGTAAAGTTCGGTGATATTTGGAATATGGTCACTGCTGTTTTCTGGCTGTATATTATCACCCAATACCCACAAATTCAAATGAATGGGTTCGACGAACCCGGTTTGTTAAGAAAAAGCTTGGGGTTATCGTTTCCTGAATTGCAGTAAAATTACGTGCTTTCTCGAATTTGCAATCCTGAGGAAATGAAGCTACCTCAAACTTCACTTTGTATTCATCATAAAATCTGTAAAATCTGACAGTTTCAAAATAATCGATGGAGAATCACTTTCCAGCAATTTTGCAATAGATGTTGTTTGGTCCCAAAAGTTATCTAAAATGTAATTATTTAACAGATATAAACTGACCGAATAATTCAGTTTGTAAATGTGGCCTATAATGTTTAACATGCGGTTTTTGGAAATATGAGACACTGTTTTGCAAACGATAATTCAAAGCTGAATAATCTGATAGACTGAAAATCTGATTTTTTTAATTTTTGTATTACAACATCAACATCCATAGAAGACTATGGGACATAAATAATTAGGCACCGTGTAATATGACGAGTTGGGATTTATTGTTCTTTGTATCTTTCTTTGTTAGCATTAACGACTGTATCTAACGCCAATCGAAGTAAACCAAGTCAAAGCCGAACTTGAGTCAATATTGTGCTGATTTATTTTTCATTAGCAAACCGTTTGCTACGATTCAAATAAATGTCGCAATCAATTTTGTCACAGCTTAGTGAACAATTACGCGGTAAAGACATGACTCGTAGATTGTGTTAACAATCTTCTACAACGCACTCTGACCATTAGCATTTATAAATATCGATATCATTTCTCGAATAATTCAAGCTTTATTAGGAATCTTGTTTAAAAATTGACCACCTTCACTTGAAAAAATGAATTTAGTAATTAATTCAGTGTATAAAATGTTGAAAATATTGGTAGAATAATTTCATATATAATTCAACGAACTGAAATTAGCATGTAGTTTATAATGTGGAGAGTCTTGCTCTACTTTTCATTACTTTGTACTTTAACCTAAGCCTTGACTCTTGCTTATGTCAGCTAAAATAGTGACTCCAACTGTCCGAGCGTGTGAACGTCTTGTTGTGTTGGATGTAATTTGGTTCTGTATAATATTATTATGACGATGCATTTCCTGTTGTTGTAATAAGTGCATAATATAATATTATAAGTTTTGTCTTTCTATGTATTTGTATATGTAGATGTATTATTGTGTGTGTAATGATGTTTTCTTTCTTTACAGCTACACAATAAATCTTTAGTTCTTATTGAGACTCCTTGGGATTCTAATCTACTCTTTTGTCCATAACTTCGGCACAAATTAACCAAACGAGTTCGGGCCTTCGGTTTTTAGTCTTTCTGATTATTTAGTATCATAATAGGACTAATCTTAATATAAAATGCAATCATTGAGACTTTAAGAATATTGTAATGAGTCAAAGAATTCAACGATTGACCACTTCCTCCACCTACTAGACCTGAAAATTAGAATAATTAAAACTTGTATTATGATAGAAATCGTAATCATGCAAAATCATTCATTAATTATCGTAGAGAGACAGACATTAAACACAATCACATAAAAGTATCTAACGACACATATGTTTTGCTAAACACGCATACTTGATTCTTTACTGATTATATGTTTATGTAAATATTACGTGGAACTTTTAACTCTTTTACATGCGAAGGTGATATTGAGGCTGAAAATGGAAATCCCTTGATATAATACGTGGCAATCATGGATGGAAAATGACTAAAGAATTCCAAGAAGAAATATGGGTTGGTCCTTAAAAACAAAGTCAATAACCAACACAACATCGAAAGGTAGTTGAAGTGTTATCCTAAGTAAACCTAAAATGATGTTGAAAATCTAAATATTTCTCCGACTCTATGATATGGGAATCTGCTCCAAAGAAACACTCGCAAAACGAACAAAAAATGTCTTAAAAGCATCTTTAATTATTTTCCTTTCATTTGCATTAAATAATAATTTGTTCCAAGTTTTTGCTATTTCCGCGAATTTGGTTATTTTAGCAAAACAAAGTATTTCGAACAAAAGCTTTTGAAGAATCGACTCTAAAATTAGTTAATATTTTTTGTGTTTGTCACTTTAATCTTTAAAATTCATAAAACAATTGCTGTTAAGTAATTGAAACTCTTTATGTTTGCAGCAAGAATACCAATATCAGTGCATCGGCATGTGTAATTAAATATTTATTTATTCACAGAATCTCTCTCAGGCAAATCCCCACAGAACCGGCATCAATCATTATATTGCAATGGAGTAATTTTACCACTATAAGTGATATTGACACTTCGGTATATTTACTGAGTAATATATTTACATTTTTGGTGCATATAAATAAATCAAGACGAACAATATAGATTCAATTGTCAGTTATTAAAGCAAGAGAATCGATTTTGGTTGAATTGTGAATATTTAAAGCAAGACAATCGATTTTGGTTGAATTGGGAATATTTAAAGCAAGACAATCGGTTTTGATTCAATTGTAAGTGTTTTAAGCAAATGAATCGATTTGAGCTCAATTGTAAGTATTTAAAGCAAGACAATCGATTTTGGTTCAATTGTGAGTATTTAAAGCAAGAAAATCGATTTTTGGTTTAATATTGGGTAAATAAGGCAAGAGAATGGAATTAGGTTAAATTGTGAGTATTTAAAGCAAGAGAATCGATTTTAGTTCAATAGTGGGTAAATAAACTTAAAGAAACAGATTCGGTGCATTTCGGAGTATATAAAATAAAAGAAACCGATTCGGTCCTTTTCGGAGTATATAAACTAAAAGAAACCCATTCGGTCCTTTTTGGAGTATATAAACTAAAAGAAACCGATTCGGTGCTTTTCTGAGTATATCAACTAAAAGAAACCGATTCGTTCTATTTCGGAGTATATAAACTAAAAGAAACCGATTTGGTGCCTTTCTGAGTATATAAACTAAAAGAAATTGATTCGTTCTATTCGGAGTATATAAACTAAAAGTAACCGGTTCGGTCCTTTTCGGAGTATATAAACTAAAATAAACCGATTCGGTCCTTTTCGGAGTATACAAACTAAAAGAAACCGATTCGGTGCCTTTCGGAGTATATAAACTAAAAGAAACCCATTCGGTCCTTTTCGGAGTATATAAATCAAAAATGATATTTTAATTTACTGCTCATATGCTGAGTATATAAATAAAGAGATGTAGAAGCGGTGTATAAATTAATTTGACAAGAAGCAGTGTCCTTATATTTGCTAGGAGTATGTAATTTAAAAGAAAGTAGAAGCGGTTTGTCATTTTTCCTACTGCTATTTGATTATTTTAGGGGGTTGTTTTTGCCCGATAACTGCGGAACCATTGGACCGATTTTACTGACCAACGAACTTAGCCTCCGCTTTGCCCTCTTGCACATGTGTACCAAGTTTCATACACCTAAGTTAATTTTTACTTGAGTTATCGTGGTGAGAGACAAACAGACCGACAGATATATCGGCTGCATTAGACCTCGTGAGGTTTAAAACCCATTGATTTTTCGTTTCCTGTTATTTAGAAAACTTTGGTACTCAAGCAGAATATTAACGCACTCAAGTGATTGATAAATCAACATTAAGCAGCAGACTTCAAAGTGTTAACAACAACAAATTTCTACCGCTTTTGCTTAGTTCTTATCTTTGACTGACTCATGACAATTCTGGCGATTGCAGAAGCTATGACTCTTCAAACGCCTGGAAAGAATTTCCCGATGTGAGCTGCGAACTGGTAGTGTTAAAAAACTTTTGACTGTTTTGTAAGGATGATGGTGCGACATCGCATAAACCGAGAATTCCGACAGTCGCCAAATGAAACAAATCTACAGATCGCAGCGACGGCCTGTGCTACATGGGTTAGACGGGTTATTCATCCATATACGTGCACATTCAGATACCGAAGCAATTATTATTGGAAATTGTTATTTTCACACAGGAAGCTTTGTATTAACATAATCAACTCGAGTCAATTTTTTGACTTGTTTATTTGCCTGATTTGATAAGCTTTGAAACGTTTTACTCTTAAGAGAAAACGGATGTTTGTATTGCATTACAATTTTTTTGCGTTATTAAACAGGATAGCTGTTTAATTTTACACAAGTAATAGTGAAATTCAGTACAAGGATCTCGGCGAACCGCATACCAGCGCACCACTTCCAAATAGTGTCAAATTTAGAAATATGAATTTTGAAACATTTAGAAAGATAAAATTTGAAAAATTAAAAAATTAAAATTAAAAAATTTTATGAATGGAAAAATTTGAAAAATGAAAATTGTTTAATCTGATTCTAATTCTTTAATTAATCTAATTAAATCGCATTCCAGCGCACTACTTCCCACGCACAACCCCCAGCGCACCAAACAGGTATCTCGGGCACCGCAAACCGATGATGAAATCACTGAAATATCGCCAACTCAATCTAAGCACGTACACATGCCCTCACTAAAAAGAAATTTAACGAAGAGGGTATCCTACTAGTTGATCGGCCTCCGTACATTATTTTGGGTACGGCCCCGAATATGTAAAAATTTAAATTATAAAAATCCGTTTATTAAAACACAAAGCATAACATGATTTTGATTCGCAACATTGTAATGCCCAAAACCGTTATTGTGTGATGTGGAAAAATCAAGTCAATAATTACAATTGGTGAATATTTGACCTCCAAGTATAACTTTTTGACCCTTTTTTGTTAAAAACTGCTGAAATATATCTTCGTATGTTTGAAGCACAAGTATTCTTTAATTTATTCGAGCTTTGAAAACGCTCTTACGGTGATTGCAACGCCCACAGGATGCGTAAGGAAAATTCGTAAATATGTTTGACAATTTTTTTTGTTTTCTGTTTTTTACAGAACCTTGGTACTCATACTGAGCATTAGCGCACACAAGTGATAAAGCAACATTAAGCAGCGAACTTCAGAGTGTTAACAACAACTAATTTCTGCTGCTGCTGCTCAGTTCTTATCTCTAAATGACTCATGACAATTCTGGTGATTGAAAAGCTGCGATTATTCATATACCTGAAAAGAACATCCCGACGTACTTTGTGACTTGGCCCTGCTAAAAACATTAGACTAATAACTTATTTCTACCAATTATGGTGCGACAGCGCACAGACCAAGAATTGTTACAGTCGAGTCCCCAATTAGCCAAAATCAGGCCAATCTACTGATAGCGGTGACGGCCTCTGTTACCTACATGAGCCTATTTATTCATATACGTGCACGTTCAGACAAAATGATTAATAATTATCAATTGGAATTACTATTTCCACGCAGGAAACTTTGTTATAAGAATCAAGCTGAGTAATTGTTTACTTGTCTAAATTTAATAAGCTTTCAAAGTTTTACGTATAACATCAAACGGAGGGTTGTTATATGCACATTACATTATTTTTGCATTATTAAATAGAAAACGTAATGGTAATAACACTTTGACCCTGTGTCCGTAATTCTGCTTATGTACACGATGACTCAAGAATGACGGTTTGTGATAATCAATACGCGTTGACTGTTTTATTATTATTATGTCGAGATTACCTCTTGGTATTATCAAACTACTTCGCATTACATTTATCTGTTGAGCTGAAAGTGCTACAGTGTCCCTCACCTTCTGCTGTTCTCGACATTGAAAGTTTGATGACATCAATTCAACTGTTATTCGTAACTGCTTCCTAATTTATACGTATAATAATAATAACTGAAACATCCTGCGTAATAATAATAACTGAAACATCCTGCGTATTAGTAATGAAAGTTCGAAAATCGATATAAACTCGGCTCTCATTATTCCACTAATGACAGTACAATTGTGATTATCGTCTATATTTACCGTTTTTGTTCTCCGAGGTGTGAATTTTGACTAGTCAAGAGAAACAGCATATAATGGGCATTATAATTTAGAATATAGATTTATGTCACACATTATAATTTTATCAAACCAAACGTTTTCAATTATAAGTTCAATTTGCAGTTGCTATACAAATTAGTACAATAATTACGAATGATATTCGCAGAATCAATAGACTGAAACTGAAATGATATTACTTATAAATGTTTAGTAATATTTAGGATTACGATTTCTGAATGATTATTTTGATAATGTTTTAAGTAGTAACTACTAACTACCTTTCATCTTTTGTCCATTATAAAAGCAGATTTAAGAGAACGTAGTACTATTACGATTTTTAGGGTGAATTTGATGAATAAACTTGTTTATGTTCAATCCAAAAAAATTATCATTGTTCCTTATGATTTCTTGAATATCGATAGTAGAAGAGACGACCAGATTGGGTTGATCTTTAATCCTTTGCCCACATTCAATGTATTTTGATAATTCTGTATGTATATATAATGAATAATTCTTAGAAGTTTATGATCAGAGTTTTCAACCATGTGCAAAGCTCTGCTGTTTAGCGTAGGTAATAAAGTATCTTATGCTACTTTATTACATCGGTTTTGAATGGTTTATTAAGTAGCGCAAGCTACTTTTTAAGAATGATGAATACGTCCGTCCGTCTGTCCGTCCGTGACCGCTATAACTATAACTCCCGAACGGAAGATCGCAATTCATTCACATTTTTCATACGCGATCTCTGAGTCCCATCGAAGGTGAAGTTAACTCCTTCATCACCTCTCACGTTGCAGAATAATGCTGTTTGTGACACCAATAACTCACGAACGGATTAAAAGGATTCATTCATACCTCTCGTACTTGATTTCTAGATAACAGCGCAGGTACAGTTAGTAAATGGGGTCAAACGGTTAATTCTTTAATGACCTTTGACCTTTTAGAGTTACTACTGTCTGTGACCACGATAACTCAAGAACTGATCAATATAAATCGTTCAAACTTTTCATACATGATCTCTGGGTCCCAGGGAAGGTCATGTTTGCAAATGGGGTCAAATGGTCAACTGTTTCATGACCTCTGACCTTTTTCTTGTGTTACTCTTTTTACAGTAGTTTTGAATGGTTTATTTCATCCTCAAGAGATTTGTCTGGACACACATTTTTTTGTATGTAAGCACTGTTTCTAGTAGAATTTTGCACTTTCACGAATAATCAAAATAATTGCAGGCAGGATCAACACAGGTTAAATATAATTACAATTAAAACTGGGTACTTTATTAAGTTTAATTGTAGAAGTTGAGCAGAGATGCTCTAATATAAAATTGCTCCACAGACAGAGACAAAAGTGAGACGCGTACAGTTAGGAACTCGCTACGAGAATGAACTTAAAACAGAATCTTACACGCTAGTTAGATAGAAAAAATGAAAACGTAAAATATACGAAATGAGAATGCCTTCAGCCACGGGATCGCTAGCGCTAAAACACAAAATATACATAAAGGATTGAATTGATTTTCCTATCTGTACTAATTATTATTAACAACAAACTAAAACTATACACAATATCATCATCATAAATTTCACACTCCCACTCCATCAATAACTATTGATGGACAGATTATGATGATCCTGAATGATTCGCAGTACAATTCAAAATCCAAGTCGCTCTGGAATTTTCACAGCTCGTCCGCTGCGAGTTATTTTATCTTGATTTTTCTCCGGAGTTTTCTCGGAAACTTCCTCCATAACTTTCTCCGGTTCCTCTTGATGTTGAGCTTCTTCTATGTTGTCACTTTCCTCTTTAGCTTCTTTCTCCGACAACACCTCCAATGGATATAATCGCTGGATTGGCCGCACTAGGGTTCCTTATGATGTTTTGACTTTGGCGACACGAACGTGTCCATCTTTTTTTGGAATCAATTCCAAAATTCTTCCCATGGGCCACTGCCACCTTTTCTTATTGTCATCTCCGATGAGGACGATTTCTCCCACAATAAATTTTCTAATCTTCATCTCCTTTCCACGCTGCACCAGCTGAGACAGATACTCCTTCCTAAACCGCATCTTGAATTCTTCGACGACGGTCTTGCGAATTCGGTAATCCTCCCGCATGTCTCCCACGTTTAGAAAGTCGAGTTCTGATACTGCTGCTGTAGGTAGCTGTTGCAGAAAGTGTGCAGGTGTCAGGGAAGACAAGTCTTCCGTATCTTCGGTAACGGTAGTGAAAGGCCTTCCGTTGACGTATGCCTCAATTGAACACATAGTTGTTGATAATTTTTCGAATGAGAGACTGGCTTTTCCTAAGATCCTCTTCAGCAGGTCCTTTATTGTTCTCACCAGACGCTCCCAAAACCCACCCCACCAGGCGGCGGAGGGTGGATTGAATTTCCACACGATTCGTTGGAGATTAGTAGTTTTCTCCACTTTTTCCCAATTACTCCTTTTGAATAGGTTGACGGCTCCTACGAAATTAGTGCCGTTGTCGCTGTAGACTACTCTTGGTCTTCCACGACGATCACAAAATCTTGAAAACGCATCCAAGAAATCTTCGGTGTTGAGCGAGCGCACCAGTTCCCCTGTAATCTCGAATGCATTGGCATCTGTAACTCTCTCTGTAGGTAGTGGAGCTGGAACCACACTTTCCTTCTTTGCCGAAAATCTGCGACATTTCACACACCTGGAAATAATGTTTTTAATTGCTCTTCGGTTTTGGAGAATCCAGTACTTCTCCCTCAACTTTGTCATTAGGAATTGCACTCCCGTATGTCCATGGGTTAAATGTGCATCTAAAATCATTTGATTCACGAAAGGATGTGACTTTGGTAACAGGATGGCAAATCTGAATCCTGTCGTATCTTCCCGATTTGTAATCTTCGTCTTCGCTCGGAAGACGCCGTCTTTATCTTTTAGAACTTTGATTCCCGAAATTACTTCAGCTTTATTCGGAAATATTTCTTGCTGTACGAGCTTCATCAGTGAAACTTCGGACTCGTTCATTTCCTCCACGGTGATTTCAGAATTTGAATTTCTTGATCCCGGGGGTTTTCTTGCATTGTTGATGAATCGGTTCATCCGAGCCATGATATTTTTGATGAATGAAGAGAATGTTTTCGTATTCCAGGGGGCTTCCTCCACAGTGTTCAATAAATCAATTACAGTCACATCCGTAATTACGGATGTGGCTGTCTGCCCCAAAAACATGTATATATTTATCCCGATTAACAGATAAATAATTGTGAAACATAATGTGGATGGGTACCTTTGAGGGCCCCCGCAGGCCCGTAGCGCCTATGGACTCAGGTGGTTCAAACAAACCAGGGCCTCGCAGGGTAGAGGGCCTCCAAAACTGCAGAGACAGTCATATTTTTGCAGAAGAAAATTTTTATTATTGCTTTTTATTAACTATTAACCGCTTTATTTTAACTTTGCTCTGTATAAAAATCGAACAGGAGAAAGCAAAAGTATGTCAATGTGATACGCAACGTCCAGAAAGTAATCCTTGAATTTTCAAATTCCACTTACAATTATATTATTGTAGACAAAGTGCGTCATGTTGAGAGTAAACAATTTGAAGCTATTTTAATTAAATATTTATAATTTTTTGATAGTTAAATCTTCTGAAAATGCAGAAAAAGTAGCAAACGATTTGGAAGTGGATCATCCAAAAGGTTAAAAAAACGAAAACAAGAATAAAAACCTTTCGAACACAGCTTCAAAATTCTTTAAAGAAGCAGGTGATTCTAAGTTAGCCATGCATATTGAAGTTGCCACAGAAAAATAGGAGATGTGCAGTAGCATGCAATTTTGGGAATACAACAAATGTACAACATATTCACGCGTAGCGCAAATATTTGTCTTTGTATTATTTCATTTTAGAGCAGTCACCCTGGGACTGTCTCAAGTCTGAGACTCTCTCAAGTGTCTCAAGTCAGTCTGAGACTGTCTCAAGTCTCTCAAGTCAGCCTGAGACATTCTCAAGTGTCTTAAGTCAGCCTGAGACTGTTTATACTGAGATACTAAGAAAAAAATTGTAATCCTTAATATATTGAAGGGCCTCAAAATTCTTTTCATTCATTTTTCACCAGGGCCTCCAAATGTACGCTACGGCAACTGTGGCCCCCTAGGGTGGAAGCCTGTACGTATTGAATACCCTGTGTACCCTATTGTAACGCCACTGCGTAGTACGGATATTACGAAAAGACTGAAAGGTTAATATTGTAGTAAACGGTTGAATGATGTTTGCGCTACTCTAACCTGCATGTTTATAGTCAAGCATTATTACGACGTAAATAATAATTTAATTAAATGTGTTTGATTCTGATTGCGCAATTGTTGATGTAACAGAAAGAATAAAAATATTTTCATGCATCATCAGCACCAACGCCTCTCATAATATTGCTAATAATAATAAAAGCGATCAAACAACGTTTGACAAGGAAAACTGTACAATAATAATGAAAAACATGTTTTGAATTAATTGTTACGTTTGTAACCAGACCTGCCACCAGAAAACGAAAAACCAATGGATTTTTCTTGATATTTTGGGGGATATTGCATCTGATATAGCCATAAAGGTTAATAATTTCAAATTCAGTTGATATTTTTCATTTCCTTCATTTCTTTTTTTAATAGTAAACCAAAAGCTAACATATATATATAATGGATTGGATTTATTTTTCATATTTTATCACAAAAACCAGTCAACTATTTTAAGTAAATGAACTCTTTTATTTATATTTACGCGCGGCCTAAAACCCAAAACCTACCCAAAGTTCCAATGAAGCCATAATTCTTTTTTAATTGACCTGTTTTGGAATCTACCCTTATGGTTATTTCTATTCCCTTAACGGATAAAGTGATAGACAGACGCATGCATACACCATTCTGAAAAAGTAGATGATGCAACTTAATAATTAAATGTCTGCAGTTCCAATTATCATTTTGAGCTTCAGTCCTGTCCTTTTAAAACTTTTTTTATGATTAATCATTAGTGTAGTGGCGAAACATGTTATTTGTTCATAAGCGCAGATAATAAATAATAAATAATGTGAGTGGTTGGTTTCATTTGGCAAATATTATCATCAGATGTATGTAAAGTTGAATGAATTTTAATTACCTGTCATTTGTCTGAAGTAAATAAACTTTTCAGGCGCGTAACTAGGATTGCCATTTGGTAGAGTTACAAAAAAATTAGGGGAAGGGGGTCACAAAGTGTAAAAAATTGGTTTTTTGCCGCCTTTGGCCGCAAATAACCTATTTTATGAGCAAATTGGGGAGTCACGGGCACCCCGTGACCCGTGACCCCCCCCCCCCCCCCCGTCTCCCCTAGTTACGCCATTGAAACTTTTAAACGTTTTATTTAAAGAGTACAAAACAAGTGTTTGTTGTAAATTACACTACTCTTATATTACTAATTACCGAAGTTGTTTACGTGATTCTACCCTGTCCATGTGTCCGTACGTTTGTCTGTGTGGACGACGACGCAAGAACGCCCTGAGACAAGGCGATAAAATTTACTACACGTACAAGTGGGACTATTTGCAAGGATAAGATCGCAAATCAGGTCAATTTACTTTTTTGCTGATCTTTGACACTTTATTTTAACCGAATGTTCGTAATGTATCAAGAAATAAACTTTGACATTAAATGTGGAAATAAAATAATGAGTTGACGTTTCATTCCCTAGAAGCCAGGAGTAGCTAAAATGATACAGACACACAAACGAAACTCAAATGATTTTTGACAATTCAAAAATATGAAGAAATTAAAACATTTCCTAACATTGCGTTGCTAAGTTTCGCAGTTCTTAATATTAGAGAACTCCGTGTTTAATTTACACCCGTTGTTGACATGTTTATTTATATCTGTCGACAACCTCCTTGTTTTGACCAAACCAGTCGCAGTACATTTTCGGTTGACTCAAATCGCTATATTTCAACACACACTTTGCGATTCTCAATTTGACATTATTGACATTGAAAGATTAATGACATCAACATAACTGTTATTATGTTATTGATTCCGGATTGTTATTGATTGACTTTACAGGGAGTCAGTGGGCGTTAAAACGTGTATTTGATAATACAACAAATCGAAACGGCAATAAAAGTCATCAATTTTTTAGCTAACAACAGTACAACAAAAATATCGTGGTCAATGTATATCGTTTTGTTTTTTACTGTACGCGTGAATTTTCGTTTGGGAAACTTTTGTTACTTAATATAAATTGTCAGTGATACTGAGTCAACTGATGTGCGGAGCCGTGCGAGTGACAAGGTAATTCCTATTCAAATTAAAATTTAACAAAAAACTGAAGCTTCAAATATAACATGGCTACATCTTACTCCCCCCCCACCCTCGCATCATTATACAGATACTACGTAATCTGCAATTTTTCCCCAAATTTTCTGTATGCGTGTCAACATCAAAAAATTAACACCAGGAGATTGTTTTGTACATGGTTAATTCAAAATATATTTTTCGTCATTATTGTACAGTTTTTCTTGTGAAACGTTGTTTGATCGTTTTTATTATTATTCGCGTTATTATGATAGGCTTGGGTGCTGAATGCTGAAATAAAGTATTTTTATACATGGTTTGCTGTTTGTGATAACGGAGGTGGTCTTCTTCTTGCATCACTTACATTTAGTTATTAAATCAAATGCACCCTTATTGTGAGTGTGTTTCATTACTCAAGGTCACATTTTGTTGCAATTTTTCCGCATTTCAAAATTATATATCTGTGAAGTCTCTTGATATCTCCGATTTGTATGAAGGTTGAGATGATTTCAAAGTACGTAGATTTTTATAAAATTGGTTTAAAATGAAATATATGGAAGTATTAAATATTTGACACTTTGACACACTCTAAAATCTTTTATTTGACACATAATTGTGACGTCAATTATATGCAGTTTAACTACCTGGGTGTTTTTCAAAACATCAATTCTCATTTTTGAAATAATTCATTCCGCGTAATATTACTATGGCACAAATTTTGCAAATGCTATCATGCAGCCGTCTTGATTGTATATTTTTACTTTGATTGAACAATGAACAAAAAAATTAGATATAAATAATTCAAAATATGTGTATCTTTATTTTATCATATCTCAAAATAACAAACACATTTGAATATGTTTTTGAGAAAATAGACCTTTTTTATGAAAACAATGAAATATTTCCCCAACCTTTTGACAATTTTCAAGAATTTTTTGGCAATGCTTGTCACCTAATAACATAATTATCATAATTATAACACACTAATACAATACAAATATACTTATTACGGGTTATAATAACTGCAAAATGAAAACAATGCATACATCTTAAGCAGGGACGTATCTAGAAGTATGTAATGGGGAGGGTTGAAAACCCTAAAAACGTCATAATTTGCGACGGTCGGCCTCAACCAAATTTTGTCTGACAACCCCTTTTTACGGAGTCCGGGGGATGCTTAAGCCCAGTAAGCCTATACCTAGATGGATGCAATATACATAAAGGAATTTAAAGGGGAAATACATTTGTACAATTCCAGTAATTGTACAGTGCAAAATTTGTATTTGAATTGAATCCTAAAGTGATAAAAATATTCCCAATTGTTCAGAGTTAGGTTTACTAATTATTATCGTGTAAGTGCTAATGTATTGATGATATACATGGAAGTATTTCTCACGATATCTCTTTAGCTGCCGTTAAAGGATCGTGTAATATACTTCAGAACCACCTTTATTACTCAAATATAAATAATTGATATATTTTTATTTAAACATATCATTATTCGTTATCCATTCTATTTTGTTTATAATTGTTTTTTACTAATATTGTGTCTTTAATGGCAATCTTGAATTTGAGACAATTATTAAATATATATACAATATTGTAACGACCTCGTGAGGGTGATATCTGAGCAATAAATAAATAATTTTGTATGTGTAACATACAAAGGTCCATAACATTGGCCTTGTAAAGTTTCATTGAAACCGGTTTATGGCAAATATTTCGCTCTGCTAGTATCATGTGTTAAATAATTCGCAAAAGGAAATTAAAATAGAGAAAAACTAAATGTTCCTGCATTTTCTAATGCACTTGATATTTATATTTCGTTTGTCTTTTCAGATACCAATGGAAGAAACGGTATGACGGGCGACGGAATACAAGCAGTAATGTTTACTAAAACGAACAGAAAAGTGCTTTAATTATGAATGGGCAGCAAAAAGAGCACATTAGAATTAATTTAGTCCGATTGATTAATTGTACTAAGAATAAAGATGGTTGGTACAATCATTTGCTAGAAAATAAATTTCTTTGTCCAGGGATATGGCAAAGAATCGTAAGTAACATTTATTTCTAGATTGTTTCGCAGTGAAGAAATGCTAACAGCAAAACCAATATTACAACAAAGCGTTATAGAGAAACATTTTCGTATATTTCAGAAAAATACTGCAATCGACGAAGATTCAATCATTCGAGAAATCTACTTAGAATGCATGAAAACACCCCACTATGATCTACTCATCGAATCATTAAAGAATAGTGAAAATAATAATGCAGCAAGCATACTGGAAGAATCGTTTTTTGAAACTCCGAAAACCCCGAAAACAATTTGGTTTGGCATCAAATCCGGAACAAAGCTGGTCAAAGGAAGAGACACAGAATTAGAGACAATTCACAGCTTTTGGTTAGAAAGCGAGAGGGACGATTCACTAACATTCATAGGCATCACTGGACTCGGTGGAATTGGGAAAACAGAGTTAGCCAAGAAGTACGCCCACAAAGTTTACACCGAATTTAAGATTCACTGCATTTGGATCAACGCAGAAAACAGCTCCACGTGCTTTGACTCTTTTAAGGCGCTTGCAAAAGAAATCGGAGTTTCCATACATGAAGCAACTGGAAAAGAAAAGACAATAGAGACATTATCAATAGATGCATACAAATGGCTGTCAAAAGAAAAATATCTGATAATTTTCGATAATCTCGACTCATATGAAGGGGACTTTTTGGAATGTTTCGTTGATTACACTAAACAACTACCTCCTAATCACCCTAAGCCATTCGTTTTGCTCACTTCTCGCTACCAACTTTTGCATGATGTTTTTGGAGAAATGGCTAAGCAAATTGATTTATCGGTTCTGTCCGAATCTTCTGCCATTTCATTTTTCCAAGAAGCATTGAATGTGTCTGCAGAAGACAAAAATATCTCTCATAATCTGGAAGTCTTGTGCCAACAACTAAATTGTCTTCCGTTAGCCATGCAACAAGCAGCAGCGTATATAAATGCACAAAAAAGAAATTCTAACGTGGCTATAGAATTGAATAAATACTTGCTATCTTTGAGTATATTAGAAGAGGAAAGCAAAAAATTATTAGAACACCCAATGCCAAAATATCAAGATTTTTCTAGACCAGTTTACATGACATGGCAAATAACTCTGGATAAAATCAAGCGTGTCCCAGTAATCGGTCCAGAGGCGATATTGGCTCTGCAGATTATTTCGTTCTTTAAGTCAGAAAATATTCGCTGCATTTTTGTAAACAATATTATTGATGTTTACCGGTCAGCAACACCTGACGCTGATTTATTACCATTTGAGTCTAGTCTAGAAATATTCCATCTCCTGGGTGACTACTCGATGTGTCAAATAAACAAAGAGGACAACGAATCGTTCTTTTCCGTTCATCGCCTTGTTCAAGCAGTGGGACAAATAAAGCTGAAAGTAGAGAAAAACTGGGACGAAATGCTAAATGAACTATTGTGCATTGTTTTTCACTTTCCAAGTACTATCACTAAGAAAGACATTTCTCACATCGTAAGTTTACTACAGTGTACCAAAAACTGCACCAGCAAAATTATTAATAAAACTGAATTCTACCGTTTGCTGGAAATAACTTGCGAAGCATATACTTTCAGCAACAATTACCTAGAAGGCAGAATATTTTTTGAATTTGCGATTCACCAACTCAAACAAATGCTTCAAGAAGAATGCCAGCTATCTCTATCAATGAAATCCAAATATGGTCATTTTTTACTTACGTTAGGTGAATTTGAAACAGCACACGATGTACTTGAAGAAACTTTCCAAAGACAGATTCAATTGCTCTCTAGCCAACGTATTCCTTTTAGTAAGTATTTAATAGCCGAAAATGCCTTGGATACAAAATACCTCTTAGGGTATGCATGTGCGCAAAAAGGGAATCATGAAAACGCATTAAAAATATTCTCCTATCTGAGGGAATTTGATCAACGTGTTTATGGAATTGAACACGATTGGATATTATTGTTAAAACACAATGTGGCTGTTACCATTTCAGAAGGATATCCTGACGAGGGGTTAAAAATGATCTTTGAAACTTCAGTGGACGCAAAAAAATTGCTTGAAAACATCTTTGACACAATGAAGACGAATAAATTAGCATTTTGTAGTGTTCAAAACCATAAATCTGTCAATAACCTGAAAACGATTTTAAAAGAAATGACTCCATTTTTGATTAATGACATTGCAGATATGAAAACTTTAAATCCAAGGAATTTCATTGCTTCTATGCATGTCGTTCTAAAAGAAAAATACGGAGCGGTTGTTAAAATAATGCAGGAAGCGATAGATAGCCTAGAGAAAATCATGGGATTGGAACATCCAACGGTTTTACTTTCTAAGAATTGTATTGCCCTTGTACACATGGGTACTGGAGAACATGATGTCGCGATGAAAATATTATTAGAAGTGAAGAATGGCAGAGAGCGAGTTTTTGGAAACGAACACCCTTTCACATTAAGTACAAAACAAAATATTGCTCTGATTCTAATTACAACCGGAAAGTATGAAGAAGCACTGAAAATGCTTTTGGAAGTGCTGGAACGTAGACAACGCAGTCTTGGAAATGAACACCCAAACACATTAACTACAAAGCATAACATCGCACTTATACATGTGAAAAAAGAAAATTACGACGAAGCAATGATATTATTTTCGGAAGTCCTGGCTATTAGAAAGCGAGTCCTTGGAATTGAGCATCAGGGCACAATAGCTACAAAGTTTGAAATTGCAAATATTCATTTGAAGAAAGAAAACTACGACGAAGCGATGGTATTATATATTGAAGTGATAGATTTTACAGAGAGAGTTTTTGGAATTGACCACGAAAACACATTAGCCTTAAAGGTCATTATCGCCCATAGGCATATGCAAAAAGAAAAATGGGATGAGGCATTGGAATTACTTTTGACAGTTTGTGGAGATAGTGTACTTGGATTTCAACACCCTGTCCTTGTATTTACCAAGGCATGTATTGCCTTCATTTACATACAAAACGAAAGTTATGACGACGGGTTACGATTACTTTTGGATACACTGGATGGTGTAGAGTCTGTGCCGGGATTGGCGGTACCGATCACAGTTATGAAAAAATGTGCAATTGCTTTTATTCATTTGAAAAAACAGAATTATGATGATACTTTGAGAGTACTTTTGGAAGCACTGGATGATATGAAGGTGATGTTTGGAATTGAGCACCCACATACAAGAATAGCTGAAAATGCAATCAGTTTTATATGCGATAAAGAAAACCATACTGAAGTGAAAAAAAAATTGGTGGAACTGCAAAAAAGCGCTGCAAAGTTTATGTTTGATATTAAAATCAATCTATCGAATATAGGAAACATATCCGGTCATTTTATAACCCAATCTGGAGAGTTTAGCCAATTACAATTGCCTTCATTGGACCAAACTCTTATAGACGCCTGTCCGAGCCATCAAATCCGCAATGAAATAAATGATAACGGCCAAATAGAAACAAAGGAAACCTACCATGTAATTACTATTTTGATTGTTATTCCAAATATAGATACATTGGACTAAATTTTATTTTCCGTACAAATAATGACCTACCGTTTATGTGAATTTTATTTTATTTTCAGTCTTATATGGACCCGCATGAATTGTTAGATACAACTTTAAAAGAAAAGTTCCATTTACTCAGTCTGGATAAGAAAAGGAAAATCGATCCAAACTTAAATCGTATTTTAAAAGAAATGACCGAATCCTTAGAAAAAATTAGACCTCAAATTATAGGGTTAAACGAACTTATCGACATGATCAAAAACCATTTATCATTGTGCTTGGAATTTAAGACAGAAATACTCACTGTTATTTACAATGCCATGGAGGTACACACATATAATACTTCAATAATCCACTTGGGCTGCTATTTAATGTTTCAATTCAAAATTCCAGATGATGTGGTAATATTAATGAATAAATTAGTAATAAGTAGTAACTGAAATAAACTTACATTTCATGATTTCTCTGTACACAGCGCGTGCAAGTGCATTTTTCGCGAATTTATAGAGTTTAATTTTGATTTATATCTAGATGTTCAAACAGGAGAAATTAATCCACATTCTATCAGAATTCTTAATTTCATCCCAAGAAGCGTCTGCCGCACCCGTTATGTCAGTTGTCATTCGTTTGTTAATTTCTTTGGGTACTAATAGTGAATCATCACAACGGACACTGCTCGTTGATCTTGGCGTTATGAAGGTGAGTCTTTCGTAATATAATTATATCATAGTCAGGATGAGCAGCTCGTCGATTACCAAAGTTGTTTTGATTACTGAATTCGAATTACCTATGTTTGACTTATGTTTTCATATGTCCTTTACTCTCATATTTAGAATAGGATAACAAAAACAACAATAGACTGAGGACTCTATATTATTCACAGGTTAAAGTAATACTGAATTGATTCGTTGCTGCTAATTTGGGGTTTAAAATCGACAATGGAATTTTGTCATTTTTTCAATTACACAAAAATGCACATAAAAACTTGTCGTAGCAAGTAAATATAGGGCATTGATTGACTGAGATAACTGTTGATGGTGCACACATATTGTTGTGCGCAGGCAAATCCGAACCTGGGTAACCCACTGCCGCTGCCTCATTTTACTCTGCGTTGTGAAGGAATAACACTGAGTCTGGGGAGCATTTAGACTTCTTCTAATTAAGTTTTTTAAAGAAATTACCAATTCCATAAAAACAATAATTTTTGTGTGCGTAAAAGTTTTGGTATAAGTATGCTTCCTGCCGTTATAGAAAATCAACCTTTTAATTTGATTCCAGGACAACACTTAGCGAAAGTGTCACACGCAAAAATCTCATAGCTATAACATTATAATGCAGGAAACTCCTGTCAGGTCGAAATTCGTTGTAAAGAAAATCAAAGCGGAACATAAACTGCAGCATTAAAAACTCATAGTCAAAATCATAGCAAATTCGCGACTCGTAGCATTATTATTTTTAATCAGTTTTGATGTTTTGAAGATAGTTAATAGAAAACAGAATTAGTCTTAAGTTAATGAAAATGAAGAAATAAAATCATCATCATGAAATCATTCTGCAGTGCAGTCAGCGTCATTTTTGTACTTTAAGCCTTTGCTTCAAAGTTTAAATTTGTATTACGGCATTGAATGCATCGCAAAATTTTTTTAAATCTTTTTCCGCGGTTTATCAGTAAATAGGCGTGTAATTTTCGTGCACTTACAATGGTTTGCCATTTTCAGTCTTCGTTAATCAAATTGTCAATGTTCATTAAATGCAGTTAGGATGTCTATTCCTAGAGTAAAGGAACTGAACAGGCAAACGACCGAAAGTGTTGATAAATAAGAGATTATTACTTACTGTTCTATGGTATATCATTTTACTACTTCGAACATACATTTTTGCTTCCATTGAATGGTAACAAGGGCGTATCTAGGAGGGGAGTCACGGAGTGTCCGTGACCATAACAAGTTGTTCAAAAAATTAAATATTTGAGGCCGAAGCGCAAAAAACTATTTTCCACACTCTGTGAACCCCCTTTACCTTCGAAACTCTTTGTGACCCTACCAAATGGCAATCCCAGTTACGTGCCTGAATAGTAAAGATATTAATTTTTCACGCTGTGAGGTTTGTATCGCTGCGAATTAGGCGAATTTTCATTTGCTATTAATAGAGCGCTGCCATGAGCTACCTGCATGGTAACGATACAACAATTAGATTTTCCCTACGAATTGTCCTGACACCTTTAAGTTGTTCCACATATATTCACTTTCAGTACTAAGAAATTCACAGATGTTAGTTTTTTTTAAATTAGGATAAGTGTGCATGTTTTGATTAGCATAATATTTATTTATTTATTTAGTTGAGATTAACAATTCCCTCTTATCGAGGTTGTCACATCGTTAACATATGCATCATAGAACAAAACAATTCATTACATTATCGCATTCAAGCAATTTTCCAATATCATAAAGTTTGCACATTAAGAATAGATTATAATAGAAACATGACAAATTATGTCAAACGTCTCACCAACTGATATAATTACAACCAATACTTTGCTACTTCCCTTATAAACTCGTCATAATGACTGAAGTCAGTCAACTCGTTTTTACATTCTAACTTTTGATTTTTTAACAGATATTCATTTAACTCTTTTTTAAACATACTGAGGGACTTAGCCTGTCTTATTTTTTCTGGTAAAGCAAACCATTCACTATTCACCTGCTCAACAAATGCCCTAGCTCCAAAAAGCTTTGACACATTTTTAGCTGGTAGTACATAAGTATAAGTGGTATTTCTAGTTACTTTGGATATAATATTATTTGGATCATTTTTAATATAATTTTTAAAATAGTCAGGACAGCTGTTGTTAAATATAGTGTACGCTATTCTTAACAACTCTAATTTATATAACTGATTAGGAAAGCACCATTTAAGTTCGTCAGTAATTTTTTCTTTCACTTGCTCGTATTTTCTTACTTCTAGCACATAACGTCCCGCACTCCTAATAATATTTTCAATTATTTTTAAATTTCCTTTTGAAGCATTACCATATATACATTAATATTGTAAATTCCCTAAATTGTCTTTATATTAACTATTCAGACAAGTTATACTTGAAAGTTAAACTGAAATTGTTAGAGGGCAAGATAGAGGATATTCTGTGTACTCTCGATTTCCGTACGTGGGGGACCTGAGTAACACCAGACAATGCTAATAATTTCAAATTATCATGTGATATACATCCATCTAGAGTGCACAGAATAACCCCTATTGTATTGGTTGCCAAATTTGTTCTGAATCTTTGAAAACATCATTGATAATTGGAAGTGGAAATATGCGTTATTAGTTTTTTATTTGACTATTTGACAAATAATATCCAAATCATCTCAAATGGTTCTTGAGTAATCGGACTACGTATAATATTTTTAGAGCAGCCCCAACAATTTATTGACTCATTGTGCACTATTTACTTGCTAATACTTTTTTGAAAACTAAGTTAAATCATGCAGACAAGTTTGTTATTGCATATATCAGTGTACCATTTCACTAAACATTAGTGGGTTTTTGGGATTTGCCGTAAAAATATTATGTTACATGAAGTAATTGTTAATTATAATG
Organism: Pogonognathellus flavescens; assembly: GCA_019776165.1. Lineage (NCBI taxonomy): Eukaryota > Metazoa > Arthropoda > Collembola > Entomobryomorpha > Tomoceridae > Pogonognathellus > Pogonognathellus flavescens. The sequence goes on from JABASD010001730.1 coordinate 34,030, forward strand.
TTGCGACCAGTGGCGTACAAACAAGCTCGGGGGCCGGTAAGCAAATCTCTGTTGGGGGCCCCCTTTGTTGGAAACGAACTAAAGTCCCGCAAAAAGGCAAGTCCGTCAATTTGAGACATAATCTTCAAGTGGGAACCTTTAGCCCATGCCACTTACAGGTTCTGAAAAAACTATGAATGGCGGCTATAGGCATCTAATGAACTCCTAGGGACAAGCAGGTAAAGCAACCGCTTAGGGCCCTAAAAAATATTAATAATGTCCTCTAATCTCTAATACGAAATAAAATATTCCTTACTAGACAATAACAGAATATGACTTATAAATAACAAAAGCGCATTTAAATAATTTTATAATATGCAGATGCATCATTTTCAAATTATTGGAATCTGTCACCGTCTAAAGCTGGCATTTACCAAGAGCATATCTAGAAGGGGCAACATGGTGCTCGGGACCCTCCATAATTTATAAAATTTGGCTCTAAAATATATAGAAAATGTAAAATTTTATTTATTGCGCGAATTTATTATGTTTCTGGTTCATTTCGGTTTTAATTTTGCTGTAATTTTTCGCGATAAGCACGGATATGAGCATTTATCAGCGTAATTAGCGTACCTTGTGCCTCACGAAATGTGAAATATTAGTTCGGCATTTAAGGCACGACGATGTATAAATTCATGTTTTGTTGCTCTTTATTTTCAGTTCGAAGATTCGCTCGGGGCACCGCAAAACTATTCGCTTAGGGCTTCGCAAAAGCTAAGACCAGCCCTGACCTTGCCGTATGAAACCTTATCCCGTTTTAAATTTAAATCCAACCTGCACCACTATAGCCATTGGGAAATATCCAAAGCCTTAGGATTGTCGCACGCAGCGCAATTATTTTCCCAATTTATTGCTATATAACAGCAAATAATATCTTGTTTTCTTTACTTCTTAGCAAAATTACATATTTTGAACTAAATTTAGGACACAATCAAACAAAAATATTATCACGCGTAGGGCGAAAACTTTTGCGTTTTTTGCTTCAGCTACATTTAATGCATTTTAAATACAGCTAAAAGATTGTTTATTGGGACGTTTAATGTCATAAATTATATTCAACATATAGTATGTATTTGCTTACTGTGCGCCTCCGGGGCCCCCAAATAGCGGGGGCCCGTAAGTTTTGCTTACCCTGCTTCCCCTATTTGTACGCCACTGGTTGCGACGCAAGGTGAACAGAAGACGTTGCAGGGGTCTGTATAGGTGGACGACCCGAGTGTTTATAGATAAAATGATGGATTTATAGAATAGTATGTATTTGTATAGTATAGGATATGGAACCAATTAAATGTAATGTTATTATAGCCAATAGATATTAAGTATCAATATTAGTTGAATTTATTATTGATAAAATTAATTAAGTACTTAATAAACCGTCAACATGCCGGTACTTATCATAGATATAGAGAGTTGG
>JABASD010001731.1:0-35424 GCA_019776165.1 Pogonognathellus flavescens
CCATATTTCCTGGACGGGACATGCTTAAGTTCTTGGAAATGCCAACCCTGACTGTAACATGTATGTATTGAAATACTGCCCAACAATTTTGCAGTTATTTCAAAATTCATGTATGCATAATATTATTATTCAGATAAGGGAATTAAAGTGTCGGTTTTATTTGAGGAAATTAATTGCCTATATTATTTTATTGTGATGTATGAAATTCATCGTAAAATTATAAATCTCTGGAATTGTTTTTTATGCGAGTATCTTCAAATTAAATGTACTGGAATAACATGATGGTGAAATATCAATAATAAATATGTATCGTCCACTTACCGTTAGTTAAGGATAATAAAATTTGTCTAATTTTAGACTAGTACCTACTATCAGTATAGTATTTGCTTATAATACTGCAGGTGGTAGTAGTACAAACTTAAACAGTGAAAAAATGTAAAAAAATACATATAATGTGAAATGGAGTGTATAGAAATATTTATTTGGGACAGTGCTCGAGCGCTGACTAAAAAGGATTTTCCTACGTCAGTGAGTGTAGAATTAGCTGTTACGGGTTCAGCCACAGAATAACGATACAGAAAGGAATAGAGTTGTAAGGTTGTAGGAAGAGTGGCTATAGCTATAGAAGTATAGAAGTGGTTTGTGTTAGTTTGTGTACAAGCATCAAGGGAATTGTGACTGCGTGTGCTGCTGTGTGACTCTCACTCTGTTGCTCGTCTGTGTGGCAGGTCTGGTCTGGCCAGACGATTTGCAGTTGAATCGGATTGCCATTCTCGTGCAATGGCCAAGTGATGCAAGTAACAATAAGTAGTCTGTGACTGTGACACAGTGGTGGTGCAAGAACTAAACAGAGAAAGAGACAGAGTGCCACTACTGCTTCTACAACACGAGAGGATTCTGTACAAATGGTATTGAGATCAGACCGCAAACTCAGAGGACACGACAGTTGGCTTGCCAAGACATCAATCTCATTCTTATCTTGTTGCTCCTCCATGCCTCTCAAGCCTTGGCCGGGTGCACGCAGCAGAGAAAGACACGGATTTCCCTCCTGCAACACTCCTGAATTGTGAACTGACTTGGGAAAGCTAATACGAATGGAAAGAAATGGGAAAGTCAGAGAGAGTCCATTTCAATGATTCAATCTTCATGTGAAATGGTACAGGGAACTGAATGAGTGAGCGGCATGTCGTATACTCCACACACACAGCTCTTTTCTATGTGGCTGCGTTTTACAATGTAGAGACACTGTGTAGTATTAGTAGTAGCACTACACTACCACCTCCACCACTACTTCGCTTTCCTAAGAACGATTGAGAGCGAGAAAGCATTTGTATTCTCACTAAATTGGATGGTTTCCCTACAAGACTCAGGGGATTACACCTTTCACACACACCAATACTATTCAATTCACTAACGCACTTACTATACCGTACCCATTAATACTACTCCGTTCATATCTTATGTATATACATGCTCCGTTTATAACACACATTTCACGCAGGTGTCTATGTCTTTTACTTGCATTCTGCACACAAGATGTTTTACTCAAGAATGAATGGAAGAATGGCGGTTCAATTCTAGTAAGTTATATTCAACGTACATTTTCTATAGTCACTTTTATATAAAATTATATCGCGTTATTGAACATTGAATAAATCCTATATTGAGCATGTTGTTCAATCGTCAATTTTTAAATTGATATTGAAAATTACGAATATGAAGTTTTGAAAGAGTAGGTTTATAAACTCCAATTGATCGAGTAATTTCTTTTTTTTAAAGTGGGAGTATATTTATATTATGTATAAAATATTCCTTGTCATTTACTAAAAACTGGCAGATGAGTTGTGCTTGGGCATATGAGAAAAGTAAAGGGTATGATGTTACTTGCAATGAATGAGGCTGATGGGTGGAATATTGGCGTTGGGTTGTGTGATTTTGTGAAAAAGAGTTTGTCACTTGACAATGATTTATGTTGTGATGGGATGTGAGTGAGCATGAGCTGCTCGACGTTTGTAAACAGCAGAGCTGAGTCTCATCAATCAAAAGCGAGAGGCTGCAACAAAAGCCTCCCACTTACATGCACTTGCACTTTGACTCGCTCTCTCCTCTCGCAATCACTTTCTGTCTAACCTCTTCTCCTCCACTGTCTCTGTCCGTCTGCCTCCCGCTTTTCTCTTTCCGCTAACATCACATCAATTCACACTTCCTATAAAACACAACTTACACTTACAGTCTTACACTTCCCATCAACACAAGAAATTTGTACTTACACAATACCTGCCTCTTGTATGTACAACATACGTACTTAGACTTACCTCATGCATAATAAGAAAAATGCTTGTAATATTTTACTGTTTGTGACAGCATAGTAGAAGTTTTAGCATTGCACTGAAAATTAACTGAGACACAGAATCGTAATTGCGAATGTCTCTCATTCATGCATTAACAAAATTTGCATTTAATACATTAACTCTTAATAGTAGAGTAATGATATATTACTAGACTTACACCAACCTGTAACAAAATTGCGTTGAGTTTAAAATTGCCATTCTGCAAATTAAAGAGAAAAGCATTCAATATGTTCGATTGGGAATGACTAATAGTGCAAGCATAACTTTACAGTTTTACTGCTTACTTCCACACAGAAGTATTTGTGCATCCAATTATTTATGCAATAATACTTATAGCAGTAGATTGTAGATTGAAGAAGAACGATGAAGAAGTGGACAAGAAAATAGTGGCATGTCATAAATTAGCAGTTAGTGTACGTAATAGATTTTTGTAAAAATAGATAGCTGTTGAAGATTTGGCGAAGAGCGGAAATGGTATGTGAAATCTGTTTGTGGAAGTACAAAGAGACAGCCGAGTGAGATGGACGAATAAATTAGGAAAAAAAAGTTGCAGGCGAAGGAGCACAAGTGTATTTCTTTGAGTAGAGTGCATGAGATAAGATTAATTGCGAGTGAGACTCCTCCTTTCCTTGCGGGCATCATCTGTTTGATGACGACGATTACCAAGACGAACACTTTGTGTCAGTCCCCTCCTCTTCTCAACCATTCCTCTCCTACAACATTCTTATTAAATACCGTTATATCCCTATACATTGTAATAAATGCACACGATATTGCTAAAATACTGGTCCTACTAATATTATGGCAGCATTACACCCTGCCTGTGTATATGTGAAGGAGAAAAATGCATTTGGACGAATATTTATAAAGAATTGTGGCCGTATTGTAGCTAGAAGAATATAAGTGGTTGATACGGGAGAACATGACAGAAGGAAGCTGGTTGGGAGCAGTGTGGCGCTTAGCGCATAGTGGGATAAAATAAATGATTCTGTTTGGAGTTGTCAGATGCAGAGCGTAATGGGAAGTTGACAGGAATATATGGCACTAAGTCACCAGTCTCTGCCTCGGTAATTGCTCAAGGAAAAATACATTTGAATCATTTATCCCTGCCAGGAAGTACAAGTGAACTGTTTGGCCTACCTCAGCTCAACGCAACTTAACTCCACAAATATTGCAGTCAACATGATAATGCTGTGTTCAACATACCTCTAGCACCAAACTAAAATATAACACACATAATAAGTTCATACTGCTCTTTTCTACATATGTACACATTAAACCTTCATACACATACTATACATAGCAATATACATGTGTATCTTTATACAAAATTTTATTGGGTAAGTGTAGGAGGATAATAATATTATAATAATGTGCATGGCATATACCAGGAAAGAGAGTGCAGGTCCAAAAATCTCTTTTTCTGTGTGTATATCTGGGAGCAGCAGGATGGTGTGGATATTTAGTTTTTTGTTGAAGGACTATTAGTAGCAGTAGAAGTTGTAGAAGTCTAAGAGTGTGAGTTGACAGTGCACTCTTGTACAACTCCCGGGGACATTCTTTGACTTCTGTCTCCAATAAATTCCCATTTGTCGCCATGGGACACCCACTTTACGGCTTCCCATATTTTCTCGTCTTGTTCTCTTCTTGTCCTCTCCTCCTAATGTAACGCATCCGTGTAATCTACGACAAAGTCAACTGAACTTAACTGAACGAAGAATGACTTAGCCGCAATGTCATGTCATATATTGTGTGTAGTAGACTTCTAGTCTTGTCACGTCTCATTTTCCCTAAATCCCTCCATCAATCTCACAAACATTATTTACACTACTCCTACAAATATAGTCCTAGTACTTGTACAAATACCTGTGTGCTGTATAAACCCATGTCATCACTTAGACATTTCTACTTACTCCCTGTGTAGTATATCAGTGTAGGTGTGTGTATTTTACAGGCACGAGTTGTGTTTATGCTTTCCTTAAGAGAGACTCACATAAAAATGTTTGTATTTGCTAGAAGTACAAAGACATGTACTTGACCCTCCTACACTGTGTTACGTAATATGTACATACGAGAATGATATAAATGGGCGTCTGTGACTAAGTGACTCGGCCCGAGGGAGAATTCAATAAAATTTCCAACGAATTAATGTTGGCATTGGTGGAGTGGAGTGAATTGGCTTTGTCTGTCATGTGAGAATCACTTGTAAGATATTTACGAGCTCAATGAAATTACACGAGCTAAAATAAACGGAAATGAAGGTAAAAACGAGCAGTTAATGAGAGTTAGCCTTTTTAGTGGCGTTTGCCATTCCTGACTGACTTTACATTACTTTGTACTATATGAAGCGTATAATAGCGCTGGTAGTAGTAGCAGTCGAGTAGGAGTGAGTGGCAATAATAAAGAAGAAAGCTATAAGCATAAAGAAAATGTTGGCTGTAAGTATGAAAGTAGTATTGCCTTGGCAGGCGAGCTAGCTGACACTGCATTAGTTTTTATTTGCCTTCTGTAAGAGATATAGCCAATGCGTAATGTCTAATTGCTCCGTATTTCATTTCGCAGTTTAGTAAGTAGCTGTACTTTATTACACTTATAAAATATACCCCAACACATTAACTTATACTATGACTACCTATAATCGTTCCTGTACTTTATTACACGGACTACATTTATACATACATATTTTACACGTATATTATTAAATACGGCAGCAGATAATATTATTCTCCACTCTGGTATATATGTAGCCCATCAAGTCAAATGCACATGCACATCACAGAAAGAGAGAGAGAGACATAGCCAATAGTTTAAGTTTGTGTGTTGCGATGAAAAAAAATCGGAAATCAACTCGCTAGTTACAGAGAAGTAAATCTCGTGGAAATGTTGAGCAGTGACGTAAATTGGGGAGCATTTTGGTTTTTTGGGGCTGAGAATTCATCGGCGCTTCTTGACTCTTACGTATATAGTTATATAGAAGAAATGTAATAACATACTGGAGTCACTCACATAGTTCTTGTGTATAGCTGGCTCATTCCATTCCACTCTGTCAGCTCAGTTTACTTGATTTTTCATCTTGGGCCAAGACTTAAGGTACTGGTACTACACAACAACAGGAGAGTGAAAGAGAGAGAGAGAGAAAAGCAAACCAACCCATTTCTTCTCGTGACATTTATGGCACGGAAAATTTGTTTATGGGGGGAGCAGAGTGTAAAGCGGAGCATTTTCATCGCACCGCATCCCATTAAAGACAAACTTAACAGACTGGGGTGAGCTGAGCACTTTTTTAGTGTCAAATAAATTCTAAAGAATACATTGAACGCCTTCGTTGCCTTGTCTTTAGTTGTGTTGTCGTGTCATGGCCTTCCTACGGCTTAGTTAGCTCCAACACACTCAGATACATTTACTATTCTTACCAACTTCGCTTTGTATCAAGATTTCCCAGCTCGTTCCCAAAAACAACACAACAACACAACAACGTGTTCTTCACTTTTCAACGCTGAGCCAATCCCTTCCCTTACGATCTCCAACACCATGCAAATATACATTCAATATCCATGGCTCTACCAGTGCTGTGTCGTTCGTGTATCCATTTCTTCTTCAGCGTCTCAGATGGCTGTACACAAAATAAATTTCATTTAAATGACTTAACCACACATTTACAAAATGACCACCCCCTCATCTGTAAAATATATAAGACATTACCCAAACCACTCTCTAGCAATAAATCAATCGCATTTACTCTTTTATTTACAATCAAACAATCAAAATACGTATGAACACTTGTAGAAACTTACAAGCTACAATTGCTGAGACATCCTACTGAAATCATCTGCAAATACATGTAATTTACTTTGTGTGTGCTGTATTATTTCTTACAGCACGTCGTATCGAAAACTCAAACACAGAATGATTATCATGAACATAAATTATTTTATTACTGTCTTTCTTGTGCTCTGCATGCTAAATAGACACAACGACAAAGCAAAGGTTACCAGTGGCATTTCACATTCTGGAATGCTATGGTTGGCAATAAATTTCTAATGTAATTTCCTATACTAGTAGGTACCTAAGCTGAATACAATATATGATAGGTACCTACTACTATGTATATAGGTTTAACGTAACCGCGATCAAAATTAATGGCTTTGGTTTTAGAGAGAAAATGAATGAAGAGTGCCAATCCTTTTTGCAAATGTCACCTCGCCTCATTTTCTTTAGTTACTCAGCCTTAGGATATATCTATCAACTTATAGAGAGAATATGTTTTATGTGTAGCTGCTACTAGTACATAGACTTTTGTAATATATGTTGAACTGGAATAGTCAAAGACAGACAGAGAGACTTGCAGAAGTAGTGAAGTGAGATGGGATGACAGGGAATTTTATGGGTTGGGAGCGAACAAAGTCGTTAATTGGTTCATTGCAGCATTACAGTAGTCAGAGGAATTGAGTGAGTGCAGATCTTGTGTTTAGTGTGGTGGTGTACAAGGAATTATTTAAGTAAAGCGTATGGTGTGTGTATGGTAGGACGAAAGGACAGGATGGATCGGTGGAATGGCAATGGCGTTCCCGTTAGATATTTGGAAAAGATAAGGAATAAGAAGAGGGAATAATTCTTTCTGCTCGGCTGCTACTGCTTCTTTTAGCAGATATCTCTATAGAGATGTTCATATAGGGAGGGCAGGGAGAGTCATTGATTGATTTATTAGTGCCAGATGCTCTTTCTGATACACACAACATTTTATAGTGGAAGAGCAGGAGTAAGTAATGTACAGATCGTCTTGTATTAGTAGAACTACTACGTATGGCAGTTATTTAGCTTCAGCTTTGGCCTAGCCTCTTGTTTTGATGGTGATCTGATTAATGGGGCGACATGGACATGACACATGAAACAGTCACTTGACTATTACGACGAGCTACTCGAATACACACACAAAACACAATCACCAGATAATATCATCATCCCTCACTTACTTATTTTTATTTAATACAAAATACAACAAACAGTAAAACCTATACTATACTGTACTTTTTAGTATACACAATCCGAGTGCATATAAATCCTTATATAAGTTACTGATTCTGACTTTGTACTCGTTTGGCCAGTTTCATTCAGTCACTCAATTCGGTAGAGTTGAGCAAGAACAGAATGATTTTTACCATTACACACGTAACTTCATCGGAAGAAATATTGAGTCAGATCACTATTTCTTATGGTAGTTTGTATGTATTTATATGTACACCTCGGTATATCTGTATAAAATATATGAACTTACATGTGTATAGCATTTAAGGCCATACATATTATATAGGTATAAGGTAAAGTGAAGTAAGTTTAGTAAAGCTATTACCACGTACATGGAGGATTTATAAAGTGTACGGTTTAGTTGGCTACTGTTTTGTTTTCCTTTTGTAGTCTCGTTGTTCTCGCCTTGTCTTTTCTTAGAGTTCTTGCTGTAAGTCAAGTTGGACAGAAAAGAACAGGACAGACAGGCTCTCTCGTTCATTCGTTGTTTAGTAATTTTGTTGAAAGAAAGAGAGAGAGAGAGAGAGGATCGGAGATGAGAAAGACGACAAGACAGAAGCAGGACGAACGGACAGGACAGTTAAATGTATTTCTTGTCTATTAAGAGAATGTAGCTCCTGTTTCGGATAATTTATGTGATTATTTGGAGTGAGAGACTTGTTGAAATACTCAAATGCTTGATAAGCGAACGTTAATTAGAATGTTCGAGTGAGGAGAAACAGCTGCCACACCTTGGCCTGCCACTCTTTCAATTTTATACACTTATCTCTCCTTTGTACTCCTTTATCTATCAACTTTCAGGATATCAATACAGTACAAGTCCTCACACGCTAAAGTAAGTCTCAACTGCTCTAATGCTTATTTCCATGCAATTCCAAATACCACGAGTGCTGCTCTGCTCTCTGTCAGTGTCACTGTCCTTTTCATCGTCTTTATAAATTTATGTACACTTTGTACTAAATATCCGTTTGTTTAAAATAACATTACGCTCTTCAGGTTTCCCTGCCTCATTTTACGTCTACAACAAAATAATTTCATGGCCATAGTGCCATCAATCCCTAATTTACGGTATCTAACTCGTTTATTGCCATAAAGTTTAATGTAATTAATCTACTGATCTTTTCAGTTTAAAATTTGCTTTGTTTTTATCAACACCACTATTGAATCTAATGTATAATGAATTAAAATATTTAATCCAGGCTGATTAAAATTTCCCATTGGCTTTGTAAAAATATTTTGTTTGCGAAAAAAGAAATATTGATACTGGTAGTAATTTTGTAACTACCTAGTAAGGTTTCCAATTAAAGTGGATGATATTGTACAACATTCAAGTGCAATTGTTTCTCTCAACTGGATTTCAATTTCTGAAAACAATTTTATTGACATGTGAGCAATGCCTTACCAGTGTAGCATCCATAATTAAGGCTGCAATCACTGTCACTGCTACAGTCATTTATGTCTCATCTGAGAAAACTTAATACTGGAATTTCCACTAAAAGATTTATGTGTAACTGTCCCTAATGTTGCACCAAAAGGGGTTAATGACAGTTTATTGAGTTGTTGCGAAAACAGTTATTTAGTATTATTATATCTGCGCATCATAAACTGAAGTAAAAGGTAGGGCGAATAGCGTATAATTATTGCCGAAGCAATTAAATGATTCCACAATTCCACACATTCACTCAGCTTTAAACGATTCTAAGCTGTGCATTTACTTACACTGATAATAATTATTATTGTGAGTAGATACAGTAATTATTGTATTGCAGGAGGGTCAGTTTATTTCATGTAATGTGCTACTACTACTACTGCCACTGTTTGCCAACTACTACTACCTTACTACCTTTTTGAGATGATCGGCTAACAACACACATGCATTCCAATACGACAGTCAGTAGTGCAGTATGTAATAGTAAAAAATATTCTATGCGAGGAATATAGCAGAAAAAAATGAAACATTTTATTAAAATATAACACACCTAGTCTGTATGCGAACAATTTATTGTTTATATGAAATGTTGTTGTTGCTGCGCCTGTGAGGACTGGGTTGTCATGTCCTGTCAAGGAATCATCAAGTTTTACCAAGGCACGACAGATCATGTCACGTCCACTCCAGCCAACTCATGTCCATGTCATGTCATGTCATGTCACGTCAAAAGAGAAATAATAGTAATGAGTATGTCGAATACATTTCATTTTTGTTGTTGTGCATGGGGGAGACTGCATTTATTTATCAGCGCAAGAAAAAAGAGAGCAGGACGTTAACAGACAAGCCAAGAGAGTTGCAAGAGTGAACTGGGCTGCTGCTGCTGACGAAGACCATGAAGAAAAAGAAGAAGACAAGGATGACGTAGGAAAAGGTTAAAGCTGAGTGAGTAATTGCATCAAAATGTGTTTTGCCCTTTTGCTATCAACTTTGGTCTGACTCTCTTGTGATGCTGCTGTCTTGAGTGTTGCTGTTGATATAGTTGAGTTAGTTAGTTGGCTGATTGTGATGTGCGATTGCCATTTATATACACAAAGAGAATGGAGAGACAGAGAACGGGCCAGACACAGAGATAGAAGTGTAATTTACCTTTAGGTCAAATCCAGGAAGCATTTTGTGAGATGGGAGAGCAACAGCAGTTCCGAACGTCAACCCAAACCAAATCAAATCAAGTAGAAGGCAGCACAGATAAGTGCTGGTTGTTAGACAGCTCAATTATCCTTTTAATGACTTCGCTTTGCTAACTCACCTAAGGGGAAGTCCTTACGCTCTATACATACACAGAATTACTACAACACTAAACTGACGCAGAATTCAACCCTTTTTCCCCTCTCTCCAACAATTTCTTCTAGTCTCAATGTATTAGTATACTATTTACATCGCCCAAATCCAACTTATTATATATAAATAAGAATGAGAAGGTGTTTCTCCCATGTTAGAATGTAAATTCATACATAGGAATTACTAACGCGCATATAGAATTATCATTATCACACAAATTCAGATCAGAGAGAAACAGAGGAGAGTCGGCTAAACTAAAAAGTGGAAATGGGAAATACCTATCATCATCATAAAATACTTTTACTGTGTATACTAGAATCCTTACCTTAATCAAAAAATCAGAATCCTTTGGGCCACTGTGTAAATAATAAGATAGTGATAATACAAAGGCTTGTTTGTATAGTTCATGGCTCTCTTAACATTTACATATATCTATAGGTTACATACATGTATGTAAAAATATTTTCTTACTTACTACAACTACACATATTGTAATAAAAATTTAAATACCAACAATGATGATGGAAGAACAAACCCTGAAGATTGACACCGGGATTGCATGACTTTGCAAAAATATTAGATCATCTCTGCAATATGTTAATTTGGACTATTTGATTCCAGACAGGGTAGGTCTATCTATCTCTGCTAATGGCAATGTTGCTCTGCAGATCAAAGTCATAAAGAGTCACATAAGTACTTGTACGTAGTGTGTAATGGAGACAGACACGTTATGCAATGATACTTGCAGAGTTACAAAGAAGAAAATAGTCGAGTGATATATGACGGGAATTTCTACAGGCGTATAATATAGAGGAGGGGTGACTTTTTACATTTAAACGAATGCCATGCTGTGGAATATGATCTGTGTTCGCATATTGTATAGAGATAATACCCCAGCACTAAATAATAAGTCTGTGTAGATGTAAATGCACTTTGCCTGTGTAGTAGCTATATTTTAACATGAGACTTATAATACACAAAGAGTTATACATGTCATGTCATAGAGATATTTGGATGTAGACTGAAAGTATGGCAACGTGAATAGGGTGATTGAATGTGTTTGTCGGTGGTCGATTGTTGGAGCCTACGGGTTGCTTTGAGGTGCTCTCCTGCTGACAGATGTCCACCTCCCGCTGAGTACAAGATGAGATGTTTCTCCACCCAAACAAACCTGCCATTCCAACTCAACTTTTCAACTCAACTACCAAGAATAAGAAGGAGCAGACTTTAAGAAGAGGCTGGAAACGAATTTTCGCTCAATTCTCAAAGCAAGCAAAAGTAAATGCAACAAGACGATCGTGAAGACCAAAGCGTTTTTCTACCAGTCATCCGCATCCCATCATCCTCATCACATCCTTCACCCTTCACAAGAAAAGCGCACATTTATTTACATTTTAACGGGTACAGGTGGTAGATGTCTACGTATAACGTGTAAAGGTGAGATATACTCCATGGGGAAATAAATATAGACACAAACAATATTAAAAGATTGCGGAATAGCGAGTAGTTGACTCACTGACTGACTGACACTGACACTTGTGTTGAATTGGTGAATTTTCAATGGAAATGTAACGAAGGCCAGGCATGGCAAGGCGAGTCTAAACGCATTCAAAGAGATAGAGAGAGATTGACTCGAGAGCTTTTCATGTTATTATCACATTTCAAATTTTGATCTCATCTTGCTTGCAAATTCCCCAACTCATTTATTCAAAATGTCCATGTGCACACACCCTCTGCTTGATAAATCGATCTGCAGCTACTCTCATTGATTTCAATATGTGGCTCTGACAGTGACAACAACAACAAGACGATGACATTGTCCCTTTGCTTCTTTCGTCACCTGACAGCTGTCTTCTATTTTAATACTCGCCATTTCAATTCAATTTCTCTCAAGTCTCAACTTAATGTCCCGAATGTCAACTCAACTTTAGTCCGTGACAGCTTCGAATCGAAACTCAAACTTCCACAAACTGACTCTACTCCGGCAAATTAACACTTTATTGATCGAAATAAACCATGAAATAGTGCATCGGGAAAACACTCGCAATGAGTTATTACGTAACAACTTGCATAACCTTAATGAATTGAAATTTTGAATAGTGCATGTTTTATCTACACAAGATACTTGATAAAAGAACTGTGGTATAAATGTGTGTAGGTAACTCTGTACTTACGTTACTGACACTTATTGCTGAACATTACCTGTAGTACTTACAAAGCTTACAGATTACAGTCTATATTACAAACATGTTACCTACAATAATTGTATTACTTTATTGATTGAAAAAAATGTTAAGCAAAATATTCACTTTTATGCTAATTAGTAATCCATATAGTATACTTCATTGAATGCTCAGTGAAACAATACTTACACAGCAAGTAATGCAGGGCATTGTTTTGTATAATGCAATACAGATATATAATTATGTAACACATTACAATGACAAGAAGAATTTCACATAGGTAGTAGCTATACGTTTGTTGTGTAGCCGTTGTAATGTTAGATATTTTTACGTTTGCTTAGAGTTGTCTAATTTAAATTCAATCTGATGAAATTACCTTATTTATTTCACCCACCAGGTTTTATAATTCAAACGTAGGGATTATTAATTTAAAGTTTCAATATTCACTAGTGTATTTTATTAACATAAGAAATTAGAATTATGCATTAATATTCATTCTTATGTTTTTATGAAAAGAAGGAACTGCATGGAAATGGTCACTATTTGCAAGCTGAAGCTTGAAGCTATACTCGTCCAGTCTCCAGTGTGAAGCGTTTATGCATAGCTGCCAATCAGACTGCATAATACATAATGATTTTTGAGGACAGACAGATGGACAGAGAAACCACATAATAGTGGACAGGTAAGAGTGACATTGTGACATGACACGACGACATGTCATTCACGTCACTCAGCCACACACAAAGTAAAGTCCTCGCCTTCTGTTCCTAATACATCTAAAACGAACTGCACTAACTCTACGCACTCCAATTGTCTGTAAAAGCTCTCGGCCTTGCTTAGCAATAATTGCTTTGATGTTTTTCTTGAAGTTCCCGTTCCTTGTTCTGTGTCTGTGTGTGCATTTGAAAATAAGAATGAAATGGTTAATAGTCCGTCTTTTCTTTCCTCACTCTCTCATTATGATTTCTCATTGTGTTTGTGTCACCTCACAAATTCTTTTCTTCTTTGCACCGTGCCGTGCCTTCAGAATTCTCTGTGCACTTTTGTTTGTGTCTCATGTTGTTCCTTTAGTGGATTTCGTTGCTCTCTTGTTTTCTTTCTCTAATCATCACCGTCATTTGTGTCCACACACACTACAAACTCACTCACTGTCTATTCTCTGTGCACTCTCACACATCAGCATATAATCATCATCATCACATCACACACACAGAATGACAAGGCCCTCCTCGATGCTCGCTTTGCTTCACTTTGCTCAACTGCATGTCTCTCTAACCCCCATTGTAATTTCTTTTGTGTGTTTTGTGTATTGTATAAGCTCGTCTTTGTATTTATTTGTACAACCATTTTTCTTTCATAGTATTATGTTTTCTGTCTGTGAGTATATTTCCTTCTTTTCTCCACTCGGCATCATTTTAGACAAATCTACAACACTAAAGTGTTTCCTATTGGGAATATTCAATGGAAACGGTCAAGGGGTGGTCTTCGTTCCCTTTTCCTCTCTATCTGTCGTCTTGATATAATAATTGTCTCTCTTTTATGAACTCTCGACTACAATGTGCTCCTGTATTCTCAAGGACACACATAAATACTAAAACACAATGTGCGTATCTAAATCTAAAGCAGAGTGACTTTGCTATACTTTTTTATTCCGCTTTTTATTCTTTATCCATACCCATCAACATCTGTGAAGAAATCCACTAAATCTCAGATAGCAAAATACTTACAAAGTCAAAAGTGTAATAATATTTTATACTATACCTACACAGATTCCCTGCATTACGGAAAGATTAAAAGAAGGATGCAGATTACTTAGAACGTGATTATTATACGTACCTATGCATGCATTTAATTTTTTCATGTAATAAAACTGTGTTCGTAAATAAGTTTTAAGTGCAATAATAAAATAGTTAAAAAGGGGAAAAGAGAGCCGCGACGAAAAGAGTTCGGGAGAGAGAGAGAATAAAATCAAGAGTGGATTGGATTGATGACGAAGCAATGATGGCATGGCATTCGGTCTCTTTGACTTGACTATCTCTAAAACTCTCTCTCTTTTCGTCCGTCCGTATATCTTCCTTATCGACATTCCCATAAAGATAACGATTCTCTATAATTGCCACTAAAGAGCCATTGATTCATGATGCGAGGCGAGTATGGGCATTTACATTTACATTAGTATTACTACACATATTTTACACACGAAGATGTGTGGTGGTAGCAGCCACGTTGTATAAAAAGACGCTCCTGAGAAGCAAGCGATGCAAAACTCTGCCAGTTTTCGATGTTCCTTTATAATCGTGTGGTAGTGGTGGTACACGTAGCCGAAGAAGTGCCAGAGTCTGTAATCAAAATGTCAAACAGGACAGAGCAAGCAGCCTTCCTCCTCTTCCATGGAATTGAACAGCCGCTTTTCCACTAATACACATAAGACTCTTAATATTATATACACATGCACTCATATACACAGAATTATTATACACATAATCTATAATGCATTACTGCTGTAGCAAAGGAGTAATACAGTAATTCCGTGGTAGTACTATATAGTAATGCTTCGTATTTAAATGCCATTAAATTCCTTGGGTTGGTAATTTACAGCGAGTATTGGAGTCTGAGAAAAGGATTTGATTGCACAGTGAACTACTAAACGTCAAAAGTTAATGTATTGTAACGCAGGGTCTATACGGGACGGATGATGGACGGAATGCTATCATTATTAATAAGTAGTAGTGATAGGAGGAGACTAATTATTATTCTGTGTATTTTACACTAATGACTACGTTAGCTTCGGCTCATTCCTTTGCCACCCCAGCAGTTAGTGCGTAGTACAGTGTAATCGCCAAGTCAATAAATTAAACTAATAAATTCAGATAGAGATACACAGCACTTAACCTCGTAGAAGAAGAACTACCACCACCACCATGTCAAGAATTTACATCAAATCAGGAAACATTACCCTTTTAAAGGTAGCTATACACGTTATATCGCCACAGACACATACTAATACTAATGCAGCACAAAAAGAAGTAATAAAGCTTACTGTGTATTATCCCCAAGTACAAAGTAGTCTGAACATACGAGAAAGGCTGAAACACGACACAGTAGCTCGTATGATGATGATTCTATATTATGCTTCTTATAATCTGTATAAGGAATATAATTTGGTGGTAGCACAAAGAGGAGGGATATACAGAGGATACAATGTGTAAGCATGTTGTAGCTGATAAGAAGCTGATGGAGGTGAATGCAATTGAAAATGTTAATGTTAATGTTGATCGTTGGTTTGGTAATGGAAATGTCAGATCTTGTCATGAACATCAAAAGATCATCAAATCAAAGTTGAACGTCAATGCAATGTTGAAATTCTCGTCTCATGAAAAATGAGTGGACTGTTCGTATAAAAATTACTGATGGCCATAACAGAGAGTTAACACGGAGATACGAATGCACACAAGAGACGCGCTATCTCACTCAAGAATTCCTTAATAGTTTAAGTCTTTTAGCTTTGTGCGACTTGCTTTCTACGATCGTCAGAGTTAAGTGAGTTGCTGCATAACAAGCAAATTTATTTGATCGTGGAGCTATTATACGGCTATATTATGGCTAGCAGGGCTAGGCATTGATTAATGACTTGATTCTGATAATGTCTGATTAAATTACATAAAATTAAATTACTCTGCAAATCACAGTGTGGACTTCATTTGATTAACAGGACAATGTCCTCATCATCATCATCATCATCATATCTTAAGCAAATATTTTTTCTTTTCTTTTATGCACTAGAAATTAATGCATCTTTACCGATATGCACATAAATATTGGCGTAATGGCAAAACACATCGCATACACACCAGACAACTTTACAAGGGCATCCAAATTTATGTCCGACCAGATGAGTACATACAATACACATTACCACTGTAATTATTATTTTAGTATACCTCAGAACAGTCTTCAGAGAGATGGTCAGATAAAAAGATAAATACAGATACTAACTCAAAATTTTTCTTGAATTATATATCGTAATAAAAATGAAAAATAAATTCCCTTTACATTGAGTGTCACGTACATTATTACTTTACTTACCTAAACTGTATACAACTTACCCAAACTGATAATAATAATAAGCTGTGTGTATGATGGATGGAATAAGTGGCTATAGTTCATTGGTACAGTTTTGTAAACAGGCTTAACGCTATACGGGTTCATTGGCTAATGTTGGTGGAAGACTGTCATTTGAGCTTATTGTCTAATGGGTTAGGTATGTGGCTGTTTGGATTGTTGTTGTGTTGTTTTGTTGTGAGGTGAGGGATGGTCTTCTGCATAGAAATCACCGTAAATTCGAATTTGCAAAAAGCGTGGGCTCGGTCGGCTCAGACCTGTTATTTCCATGTACATTTAAGGTTTAAGTATACACCTAAAACGTAACCTTTAGGGATACAAGGATAAATAGCCAGCTACTGCCTCTACCATTCCATTCCCTCTGTGCCAAACATTACCAATCTGTTTTTCTATAAAGATTAATACTCCCATTCATAGAGAGAGAATATATCTACCTTGTATACAAGAGCGGACAGGACTTCTTCAGTTAACTCGTTTATCTCAAATCAAGTCAGTAGTCATTTACATTAGCATTGCATTATTGTTACGGGACGAAGCAAGCACAAGTAAAAAGAAAAGAAGCCGAGAGGGAGATGAGAATCAGATGGGATGCGATGAGAGTGCATATAAGGAATGTCATGTAAGTCAAGTCCACTCAGCCACGCCAACTTAAACTGCTCTTCTCTCTGCCCTGCTGTCTCTCTCTATACTGACTCTCTCTTTCCCAGTAGAGAGAATCCAATATAATGTCGCTACACAGAAACAGAACAACGTAGAAATGTGGAATCACAGTACAGAAGTGGAAGAGAGAGGAGTTGTTTGTATGGTGGGATGTTTGTGGCAGATTTTGTGGTTGCACTTTGAGTGTGACTTGGTTTCTGTCGTCCTCTTTGCTTTTACCACCACCACACTCTATGTCTATACGCATTCTCCATCTTCTGTAGTGCAAAGTATTATATAGGAATATTAGTTTAGCGAATCTCATCCTGTTATTGTAGTCAGGATGGTTGTGTCTGAACCATAATATTATAATCGCATCCTTTTCCCCATATTATTCTTGTCTGACTCCTTTTGCTCCTCTACTGGTTTTGGTTATGCTCACTCAGTTTTATGCTGGTCTTGTTTCCTCTGATTTGTATCCTTGCATTTCATTCCATTTCATTATTGCCCATGCTCACTAAACAGATATTATTATGTCTTGTGTAATAATATACTTATTGTTATAGCAGTAGTATAGTAGTAGTAGTGTAAATCTAATACATGTGTAGTACGCATGCTACTTTGTAGAGTAAGAACATGCACACTCGCACTCACAGTGCCTACACACGGAGCGAGAGGGACAGAAGAAGATGTGGAAGAAGAAGAGTGGAAGGAAATACACGAGGTACATGTGCTGTAATGTGGTAGGACGATGTGTCTTTGCTATCCTCTTCGGAGTTGATGAATAAATAAAGCTATCTAGAGACTCATTCATCTTCTTCTATCTGAAGTCTCATAAATTTCGGCTTCCCTTTGAACTCACACAGTCAGCCAACCTCTCCCTAGGCTCTCTATCTACAAATATTATTCACTAATCAACTACATCTCAGACACACACTATATTTCTTTCCATACACAGATTCCCTCTACACGCACACCAATATGCAATACCACCAGCACTACATAACTTACTATTCTTACTCCATCCATACACTGCCTTGTCTTCTACATCAGAACAACAACACCCAAATCTGCAATACGGTAATGCACGCATGTAGTAATGAATGGGAATCAACAATTTCCAATGTATCATTAAAATACCCATACAGTTAAAATTTGAAAATAAAAGCTAATATTTTCCATAATGGTAAACAGATCGTATGAATTACTGCAAGCTTCCAAAATTAGAACGTTATTCATAGCGTAAAATAATTAGAAGGTACTTACAACTACAACCTACGTAATTTTTAATCGTTTGTCGTTTGCTGTTAATCATAGTACTATTTTAAGAATTAAGACGCTTTTGTAATACCTATATTAAATATTTTTGCAATACTTATTTTTGTCTTTACTGTACATTTTACACTAATATGCTACAAAATGATGGAATTAGACGCAATTTTGAATGGAATAGTTTGAGTATAAAGCTTCTATTGATATTTAGAAGAATAAGTGTATGAAATATAGTAGAGGCGCTGGTAGCGAAAAGCTGTCTGTGCTCCCTTCCAAATAAAGAATTATTGGTTAAGTTGTTTTCTTTCTTTAAATCTCGGAAGGTTATATGTGACTGAGAACTATTAACTGGCCAAGTAGCCGTCAAGCGCTGTGTTATATTGTCACTATGACTAACTGAGTTTTCTTTTTGTGTCCATTGATTTACTTTTCTTCACACGACGCACTTACTACAGAAAGGCAACCCAAGCAGACAACAACGAGACAATGGTTGACATCCAAACCAGAATTAACTGCTGCCATGGCCCAATTCTTTACACACACAAAACATGTATCCATACAACACACAACGACTGTCTGGATTCAATTGGAAATGAATCAACACAACTTTACGCTAGTTATACTTAATATATGACTATCTTTCTCTAGCATAAAGTATATCTCTCTGTGTGTAAAGAATTGATCTTTATCTTTACAGTCACGAGAAAGCAAAACTGTGCCTAGTAGTTATAGTAGCTGTGCATTGGCATTTACCGTCAGTTGTGTCTTTGAGAGAAGAGAGTTATAGATGGGGAAGGGAAGGAAGTTAGTGAGGGGTGAGAAACACACTCACACGAGTGTCCTGCCCATTCCTGACTTTTCCTTCCCGTTTAGAACTCTTTTTCACTTTTCACAAGTCACAGCCAAAGTTAACAGCAAGGAATTGAAAGAAGAAGTGCAGCAGGTTCCGTCTCATCGGAGCTTCTCCAACTATTCCTTCTGTGTGATATGGACAAAAGAAAATTGAATGGGACAACACAAAGTCTTTATAGTTTACTATACTGAATGTATGTATATGGATTTACCTACACTTTAACTATATTTGTACCACTGTAGTGTGTATGACACTATATAGCAGCTTTTACCTATATAATGCTTACAATTTCCACAGTCACACAACTGACTGTGTGCATTCTAAGTGTATGTGTGTGTGTGCTCCGCTGTGGAAAATTGACAGACTGCTGGTTGTTGGTTTCGTTTGCCTTCCTTCTCCTTTGCTCCACCAAATTCCAATGAATGGTATCATTAACACTGACATTTCACAACAATTCAAGAATTATTATTTCCTCCCTTTTATTCTCCATTGGGTACACACCAACCATCAAATACAAAACCAGTTGAGATAGCAAACGAACCTGACTCTGTCAATGCACCAAGGAAAATACGACTACAATCTTCACTTGACAAACTGGCTCTTGTGAGCAAAAGTTACTTTACTACTGTCCATTTCCTATATTTGCCCTATACTGAAATAAATGTTTTCGTACCTAGAAACTGCAACTGGACTATTCGTAATTTATTTCTCCAGATATATCTATATAGCAGTAGTGTGTACTGGGGTTAACGGGAAGTGCTGTGCATTGCCAAGTGTACAGCATCCTTCAATTTAAACGAAAGCAAAAAGAATCCTACACACTTTACACAGAGAATTGTTTACTTTTACATCAGCTCAACTTGGCAGTTATAGTGTAGGTTCATGTGCAGACTTTATAGTTTAATTTATATCCACATTGTAGTAGATACTGGTTTCTAATGGAATACCTATATAAAAAATTCATATAAAATACAGATACACTAGCTGTGCTGAAATATATATATAAATAGACACAGTGACTTGTTAAGTGTTGTAAATACAGGGAGAGAGAAAGAGACGGGAGTATAAGAAAGTATATAGGAGAATAAAGCAAAGGCACAGCTGAGAAGATCATTCACACGCTATCGGCCTCGTGGTCAAATTGCCAATAAATAACCCATGAGCATCTTCCACTACATAGATTTTCTCGCAGTAAAAATGTCACGGCTGCCATCAGAGCCCAACTCTCAGGCGATTTATTCCCTGCTGCTGTTACATTAGCCAAACCAAACTAACTCTGCACATCCACACTATCATACACACATGTATTTGTACTTCCCATATAAATATACATTTATAGCCACATCTTACAGTATACAAGATGATACTGCAGAAATATCACTAAGTCAAATAATATTGTATTGTCTACAGAATGCCTATATATACACAAAGTTGTAGTGCAATATTCCTTATAATAAAATATGCCTTAAAAAGTAAGAGATATTGCCAAACAAGCGGCGGAGCTGAGGATTTCTCCGTGAAGGTATATTATTGGTTAATGTGCGGGAGGGTCAGTCTTCTTCACTCAGCAGGAATTTCTTAAAGTCTTTCGTGTAAGTAATGCATTTGTACATACATAGCGAAGGAAAGCAGTAAAAATTATGTTATAGTGAGTAGTAGCTGCTATTACTCGTTTTAAAGCTCGTACATAGATATATTTTATATGAGCAATCATGTACAGCTACTATCCTACAGATAGTTTGTTTATATCGAGATATCTCGATTGTACTTCAAGTCTACAATAAAATTCAGTATTATACTGGACAGTATATCCAATAAATCCTTTTTACTCGTTGGGAAGGATACCTTCTGGAATCTGATGGGATATTTGTCTCTGGAAAACCAAGCGAACTCGACTCTCGTGTAAAGATTGTGAGAAAAGAAAGGAAATAGAAATCTTCTATTTAATTTCTTAGTAGTGGAGGCATAAAGCTGACTTCAAGTGAAAGAAGAAGAAACGAGCGTATATAGAAATATAAAAGTAACGGCGGTTGTCTGTCTATCTCTGAAGGCTGTTTGGAAGTTGAGCGTAGAAAGGATACAGCGGCGGAAGTGCATGGAGAAAGCAAAGCTTTGGTTGAAAGAGAGCAAAACCGACTGGTTTGGAGAATGAGACATGGAGCCATTTAATCAAAGCCTCTGATTGACTTAGTCGCGTCAGGTCACCACTGCCAGTCAAAAAGTCAAGTTTGCCTAACTCCCTAC
The DNA here is from genome assembly GCA_019776165.1 of Pogonognathellus flavescens. Lineage (NCBI taxonomy): Eukaryota > Metazoa > Arthropoda > Collembola > Entomobryomorpha > Tomoceridae > Pogonognathellus > Pogonognathellus flavescens. The sequence goes on from JABASD010001731.1 coordinate 21,457, forward strand.
AGGCGGGTTGGATGAGAAAAGTTAAAGAGGGTCGGCTGTGAAGTGAAAACGTTAATGTAAACGAATAGTTACGGACCGCGTACAGAGAAAAGGTAAATACGAAATTAAATGGTTAGTAATTGCGATAGTTAAGTTAATGTAAGTTAAGTTGATGTGCTGATAGCAAAGGGGCGGTTTGTGTGTGGCTGCAGGGAGTCTTTGACGGTGATTCTTCTGGGCGCCAGCACTCCAACCCAACAAAACTACAATCAAATGAAATAAAACCAACTAAATGATACCATTCGTCTCTTCACTCCTTTTTCTATAACCAAAAAATCCAATCCACTTACTTCCTATACAAGTACCTCGCTGTGGCTTTACCCATATACTAATACATACATGAATGTTCATTTTCATAATGCACCTGCCTCATGGTAACTTAAAATACAAAATCATCTTCCCCTTCCCACATATTACATAGTAAGAAAAGAACATACATATTACTATAGAGGCTTACGGACAAATAAATGGTACATGGCACAATAAGAAGTCTGAACACAGTTTCGTATTACAATGAACCAAGATAACATTTTGTCCGTCTGTCTGTTAGGGCCTGACTTTACTATTTACTATATAATGTTAGTATTCGTCCATAATGTTGGTTAAGTATTGTTTTGTTTCTTATGTTATTCTGTCTGTGATTAGCTTGTAGCTTGTGGGGAATGGAAACCAAACTACCAACTGCCATAACATTCCCTGAAGTATGTCTTAGATGGAATGACCATTCTGTGGCAATGCCTGTGTACACATAATATAAGTGCGACCCAAGAGTTATAAATTGCATACAATGGCTTATATATTTGTACAGTAGACTACTATGTAATTGCAATTTGCGTAAAATCCAAGTAGGAAAATTGTTTAAAGTTTGCCTCTGTCTTATCGATTTATCAGCAAATATACTGAATTTAAAGGGTTTAAAAATTTAACTATAACTTAAAGATATCAATAAATCAAGTTTAGAAAATGCGCATTGATAAGTACAAAATGTGACTTTGTATAAAAAACATATTTTTGAATTAAATTAGGAAAATCACAACCAGTATATGTAAAATTGTTATTGAATAAATCTACTGAATTGTCGTTCCCACTAGGAGTCTTAAGAGAAGGTACAGAGAGTACAGACTAAGTCTATAGTGACTAGTGCTACAAAAATTGTGTACAGTATAGAAAAGAAGAGCAGATTGTAGTTGGAATTGTAGAGGTGAATGTAAGTTTGTTGGGAGAGGGAGTTGAGTCGGATTGTAATGTGTTGTAATGATATGTTATTACGAGGGCTGTTGTTGTTTGTTAGGGATGATGACGGGAGGCAGTGCTCCATTTACTTACTTTCCAGCCAAATCATACAGATTGTCTTCATCTTAGTCTCAATTCCTGTCCTTGTCATTAGTCTTCATCAACAACGCAGAAATGAGTGTACGTCTCTCTCCATGTAACACAGACGAACTAATTATTTAGATATTATAGGTAATGCATGTGAATAGTTAAAAGTGAAAAGTTTTACAACAAACAGTCCATTTAAAATTCAAATGCTTACCACACACTGGAATAGGAGAGATCTATTAATTGTTAGTTTAAATATTTTGTCCTACTGAGGGAATAATTTATAAATGCATCCCAAGTGTTACTTCATTACTTCATACAATCTTATTATTCATAAATTAATAGGCACTTATAAACCAAGATTCATTAATAGTACAGAAGAAATTGCAGTTCCTTTTTATTCTGCTGCACATGTAACATAATTAACTATTATAACCTTGATTTTGTAAAATGAACTGTATGAAGTACGCAGCATAAAATAATTGCTTGATTAATTACATAGGTAAGTAAACGTATGTAATTGTTACACTACACGATTTTGATAAATAAAACTGTTTTAAAAATAAACTGACGAAATAGTGCATATTATCTTAGCATAAGTCTCTGTAGCTTGTGTTGCAATCAATTTTCCTCTCTTGTTCCAATTTGCTATATATAAGCATATTCTACTACGCCTACTACGCTAAGCAGAGTGATATAAAATAGAGCTACAGCAATGGTTGTATTTCTTTCCATTCTTTGTATACGTGTAATAAACGAGTGGAAGAAAGAGGTATAGTTTGGCTGTATAGGTTTATTTGTGAGTGTATATAATGGATGTAGTAGGTGTAGTGTGTTGTAGATGGTGGATTGTTAAGTTGAGTTTAGGTATTCACATTTTACATGGAGGCGAGCAGAGTTGAGTGTGATAGATATAGTGAAAGGGCGAAGCGGAGAAATAAATTCCTGTCAACTAATCGGCTGCTGTCACGATAACATTTTCCAGGGCCGTTGGTTTGACAGCCGGTTCATCTAATGCAGCCTCATGATAAATGATACACTTTTACCCAGCTACTTTATACCAACCAATTCCAGCACCCTTTTTCTACACACTCATTTTTTCCTCAAACACTGTACTCCTCCATACTCCTCATACTTAACTTAGCACAACACTGCACCTATCTAATTTTATAGTACATGCTGTATGCATATACTGGGTTGAACTACCACACAGAATACTTGTCCACAAACAAATCATAATGTAAACTTCAATCAAAAACAAAAGACAAATCAGGCTACTGCACCCGATATTGTCTTGCAATCACCACCCACTACTACTACCATTATTTGCTATAATACCTAACTTAAGTAGTTGAGTGTGTGCAGTCGAATTATGTTATTTTCTACTTAAAAAATTTTTCGCATGCAATTTAATAATTTTAACAGAAGCTAATCCAAATAATAAATATGGTGGGAACTGTATACTTCAAGATTAGCTACGCTACATACCTTAATGTTAAGTAGAACCTCTTTCTTTCTCTGCCTTCATTCATTGACTCAATAGAAATGAATTTCATCTATTTATTTTTGCACATCAAATTATGCAAAAATGTAATACGTTAAATGCTATTTCTTCTTCCCTTCATGCCATTTCCTTAATGTAGGTAAAGTAGGTATATCTCAAGTTGGTGTGTCTTCCAAACGAACGATTATTATTGGCAATATATTGCACTTTTTTTGCAAATATTTAGAGTAGAAGCACATTACGATTAAAAGCTCCGTGCAAGTTTGCTATCTAAAATGTTTTGTGTGACAGAAGAAAAAGGGTTCTAATTACTTAATTGAATTTGCTTTCAGTGAGAATTCTCGAGAGAGAATTCTTACCAAAGAAGTTAAAAATGATCAGAAGCTACAGATAAATATGATTCTAATTCTAGTATAAAATTGCTAATTAATAGGACACCGATTTCATCTTATGTAAATGAAGAAAAATATTTAAGGAATCAGTTGTAATAGGTATAACAGATTCTGCAGATAGGTCGTGAATGTAGTAATTTGCTAAATCAGTAAAAGCTTAATGGCAAAATTCAAGTGAGTGAGGCTAAGTTGCTTTCAAAAATCTGAATTTTCGTTTTGTTGTTCCGTTTAAACATAAGAAAATGGATTGAAATTAAAAATATTGAAGTGAAGTCAAAAGTGATTTTTCAATTAATGTCACGTCACGTGTTGTGTTTTATTGTAATGTCATGTCAAATGTCAAGTCTGAGTCACAGTTAAGTTTCGTTCTACTCTGTGAGCACTCGCCGTTTCTTGCTTTCGGCTAAACACTGACAGTCTTTCCAATCTCTCTGTCTCTGTTCCTTTTCTTTTTCTGCTTGTCTCAGAGTTGATGATGATGTTGATGGACAAAGACATTTCCCTTTTCACAATTTCTTCATCTCCTGCAGTAAATGCGCACTGACTGCACTCAAGTCTGTATACAACCAGAAGGTGGGCTGTTACTACCAGAAGTTTGCTTATCTCTTCTGGACAAAAGTTTATTCCTCTTTTTGTAGACTTCAGCGAATAATTTCTTACATCTGTCTACGTCTGTCTTTGAATATGTTTGTTTGTTCCTACGTCTGTCTGTCAACTGCTTGACTGTTTGTGTGTTGTGTGTGTGACTCCTGTTGAGATCACTATTCAATTTCAATTTGATTCCTTTACCACCACCACCACCACCACCGTCTCTCTTTTCAAACGGTGATGTCAATGCCAACCAAAAGTCAAGTCCAGACGACTCAACTCTTTCTCCACTCAAAAACCAAAGATCCCCTATACAAAAAATGCTATATGAAACACTTGTCCTTGTTTAAAAGTTAGCGAGATTTGACTCGCTTGACTTATAAAAACAATCTTACGGTTCTCTTTCCTTCCTACGACTTATTCTTTCATCATCCTACGCATAAAAATCCTCATAATAATCTCAAAAGCTTTTGTCCTTCCGCTAAAATAAAATTTTGCTTTCCAGAACATCTTTTATCTATTTCGTAACAAACGTGAAAAATATTTCATCCCCTTTTGCCTGCTAATACTTTTACATGGTCTTACTAAAAGAAAAGGTGTGTTACGAAGAAATTAGTTATTACAAGTTTAATGAAATGACGACCAGAAGGGAAATTGGGAGCGTTTGTTTGATGTTTTGAGTGTTTTGATTTGTGTCAAGTGGTTTGGCTACATCAAGTCATTTCAAACCATGGCAAGTCAATTTGAGTCTTCAAACAAAATCAGCCACGTTCTCTCTCGGTGCTTTTGGGCTGCGATAAAATAAATGAGTGCTTGTCAAACACTCTCTCTCTATCTCTCTTTACTCTTCGTCCTCCATACCAAGGCAGCAGCAGTATGTGACTTCTTCTTTCAGAGTTCCCACTTGTCTTTTATGTCGATCTTTCTTCCTCTCTGTCGATATTGGCTTGTTCAAACTATTTCGAGTTCAACTTGTCGCTCTTCCTACTTGTACTGTGCTGTAGCAGTTCTAGTAGTCCCTTCTCGGAAGCAATGGGTTAAGGTTATACACTTCTGTCACTCACACATAATGCGCTTTACTTCTACAAAGCTACACACTTTACCACTGTACAAATAAACTAGAGAAAAGAGTCAAGCAAGAAAAGAAAGGGATGAGTTGAATAGCAACTAGAGTCAAAGGACACAAGTCGTTCAGAATAAAAGGCACTAGGCATGTAGATACAGTGCAATTTCGTTCTAGAAACACAGAAAACCAGAAAATACTTGTAAAGTATAAAACTGAAATCAATTTAGAGTGTATAAAACAAAGGAAGATTTTCCAGAAGCATACTTCGGGTGTTTTCTTTGGTTCTTGCGTTTGTCTTTGCATTTTTGATGATGTGTAGTGGTGTAGAATGTGTAGCGTGCGATGAGAGTGGAAGTCGTAACGTGGAGCAGGAGTTGTGTGTGATTGCAAGTGAAAAGAAGAAGATTCGGAAAGAGAGGAATCCGGTAGGCGTGTAAAGTTGTTGGCTAAGTGGCAGTTGAGAGATCCGTAGGAAGGACTTGCTTCATTGTCTCTGTCAGACTATCTGACACTCTCATCACTTTCCTTCACTCAACCCAAACATTACCCACAAAATGTATACAAATAATTCTATTCAACACAATTGCACATACCTAACTACTCTTGTAACTAACAACTCTTCTATATAAACACTCTTCTAAGACTATGCATCACTTTATCCTCCAGGTGTGCTTAATCAATTTTACCACGGTTAATTATATTCCCTCAACTCTAACCGATTTTTCGGTCTTTGTTTGATAAGGATGATACAGTTATTCGTTAAAGTTTGAGTTTAATTTTATTAAAATACAATTAGCAGGGCTGTGTAGATTTCATTTGTATTTAGTTGTGCTGTCTCATAATTCTCTGTGTTTTTGAAATGTTTCTTGTACCTGATCTTTTTGATTTTTATGGAAAAAATAATTCTTCGATAAACGAGAAACTTGAAAACTAATCAAAGTAATGCAATAAAATAAAATATTCCATTAATATTATATTTAACAGATCAAACAGTTTTCAAATCAGGATCAAATAAACGTTGTAAGTGTATCTTAAACCATATCAATTACATACCTATAGGTATACTATAAATATAAAAAGATTTTAATAAGTAATTAGCTAATTACTAATTAGCTCCTTGCGGATCATAAATGTACAGTAAATAGTATAATGTACAAAATCTGCAAAAGGTACCTTTCTGAAAAGCCTAAAGGAAAAGCGTATATTTCTACATACTTTACATTAAAACAATTTTGTAGATTTAACTGATGGAAATTCCCAATGTAATATACGATGCATATTTTCTATCTAATCGCAAGTGGACATACTTGACCGTAATAAGTACGACATAAAATAAATAATTGTAGTAGTCCTTTGCAGATGAGTTTGCCTTTTGCGTTATTAAGTTGAATTGTATCAACTAGCAAGCATACAGTAGTACACTCTACACTGTAATTAGTTTAGAACTTTTAATGTCAAATATTTAAGTAATTACAAAATTGAAGCTATCACTTGAAAAGGCATGATGGTATAATTTACATAATAATCTTACACACATAATGATATACGCAATTGGATTCGCTTGTATTGCACTGCACGAAGGAAGCAAATGCAAATCGACATAAAATTGTACACCTACAAAGATTACATGGTCGAATGTAGTTAATGTAATCGTCAGAGATGTGACATGATATTTATGTTACAGTACCATGCGATTAGAGATTATCTGTTACACACAAAGTACAACGTGAGGAAAATTAGGTAAGTGTACAGTGAATGTACACACGGTAGTCCTATATGCTTGTGAACACAGTAATACTACATACACTCCATTATAATGAAATTGTGTACAGTATATAAATGCACAATACTTTCAAACTGACTTGTAAGCGTAAAAAGTGGGTAATAATGCAGGAAGATATATGGTAGAAGTGAAACTAATGGCAAAGGATCTATGGGTTGATGTTGTGTCTGTGTATGTTGTGTTATGTTTGTGGTAGATATCTGTGATAATGATAAATAGATGTGATTACTCAGGTAAACATGAAAGGAATGAGTGATTATCATTGTGAATTCTCATCTCGTCTTCTCATCCATCAAACTCAAGGGATTCTTTTGTGTTTTTCTCTTTTATATACAACTACTACTGCTCCTGCTTCGTCCAAAATGCAATGTATTTACATTTACGCTATATAGTATGAACCAATATGCTAAAGGTAAATATCCAAGTACACAATATATTTTCCAAGAGTAATATATGAGAGTTGACTACTATAGTTTTGTAAACTGTCCCTCCCCACCACAATTCTCGGCGAACACATATTTCATATAGGAGTCGAGAAACGATAATTTATATTAACATCATACTTTTCCTTATTATGCTTTGTAGCAGTAGGCCATCCATAAGAGAGACTCTGTTACACTGTTCTGTTTGTTTGTGTCATATTTCATGGAGCAAAGCAAAGGCCGAAGATTTATTGACAAGTGTCCGTAATGAACGACGCTCCTTTCCTCCCATAACTCCATATTTTCCAACTGAGTCGACATCGACAGACACTCTTTTTCTTCTCCGCTCTTCCCTTCCCTCACGTTCCTTCGCTTATCGTCCAACTCCACTCTCTGACATGACAGCATAACATTTAAACACATATACCTATACAGCCTATATCTATACATATATATTATATGCCTTATATGAAAGTAAGTAAAGTAGTAGTAATAGACAGAAGTAGCTAATAGCTATATAACAACCCTCTTCTTCTTCTTCTTCTGTGGAAAAACTGCTGCTGATGTTCGTTTGTATTCCATTCCATCATTCATAATGTTATTGTGCACTAATGCAGCAGTATAATATTCCTTCATATTAATTATATTGATTGATGATGGTCAAAAGAAAATAATTAGCCGTTGGCATGCTATATACAATTGACTACGTGAGTCCTCAGCACTTTATTTCCATTCTGTAATAATCCTCACTCACTCACCAGTCATTTCTCATTTACTTCGCTTACTTCGCCAGAGCTGTCTCACTGACTCTGTCCTTCTTAATGTGAACATCCACCTATATAACGAAATTTCAACATGGTATATAGTTATATAGGTATATTAATTTCATGCAGGCAGGTATATTTTAATAGGCAGTAGTAGTAGTAGTAGTATATATATAAAATAATAGAGGAATGTAAAGATACTGATGACTCAAGACACTAAAATTTGAGCCAAGTTATTTTATTCAGTAGATATTTGTAAGTGCGTGTTATTTGCTTCGGTGCTTTTAGACCTTTACCTACCACACGCATTATTCAATGTAATAATACATCAGTATTTAGTTAAGAAAAGATGTTCATTTCATCGTTTGTGAGTTTTCTTGTCAGATATCAACTTTGACTGTGTTAAGGATTCATCCGCGTCCGTCGGGTCTCTGCTGCTGCGATGATGATGGGAAAAAGTGTAGCGAAAGAGAATGAAGAGAGCTTTGAGCTGTTTCTGAAGTGAACTGATTGTATTGTGAGTGTTTCAAACAAGAAAGTCGTCAGTAATGCTACCTACTACGGTGTAATACTTGGTTTCTTCAGAAGGTAACACAACATGCTATACACATTGTATATAGATTATAATTGTGATTAAATATACATAGGAGAATATTACTATACTTACTATATTATACTTGTATGAAAATAAAAGTATAATGAGGAATATACGTAATATGTTTTTTAGGTTTGTGTTGGATGGTAAATGGAGCAGTTGTGTATAGAGAAAGGCTTAAAGGTGGAATGAATGTAATTGCAGCGTGTACTATTTCGTGTTGTCGAGTGAATTTGAGAGAGAAGTTTGTAGTTTGTGTGTCTGCGGTGTAGGAGGGAGGCCGACAGGTCCTTTGTAAATGTATAATCACGCTCTGTCAAGTTCTCTGAAAGGAGCTTGACCCCCCGTCAGCTCGAGATTAAACTTCTTTCTCCCAGAGTCACAGGAGTTCTAATGGAAATGTAATGGATGGTCCCGGGACTAACTTCTGCTCAGTCCACCAGTCAACCTGACTGCTCTGTTCCTGTGTGTATGTCCATATACCTATCAACTCCATAGCCACCACCACCACTCGTACTCCTAACGGTTCAGGTGGGATGACGAGAAGAACCTAACAAGAACTCGTAGCTTAAAAAATAAATCCAAGGGAGACCGAACATCAAACCATCCACGTACAGATAAACCGATAACTTGTCTTTTCTTCAAATCATTCCTACAGATCACCTTCGTATAGAAGTAGCAACAATTCAGAAGTTTATTTTAGTATTTATTTATATCTATAATCTTAAACTATGCACTGAAAAACAGTTTTTATGTAATGCAGTATCAGTATCTGCTAAGCAATAGTTAAAAATAATATACCTAGTTAAGTTTATCTGTTAGATATAGTAACAAAATAAGTTTATAAATCGGATAAACAACTTTTTAAGTCGTCCCGTGGCTCAAATCACCTATCAGTCACAGTAGTATTAATAATAATAATAATAAACAGACTGATTTATTTTATGAGATTGTAAAATTAAATATAACACAAAATTAGCATAATAAAATCCTGCCACTGCAATAGAATCACACGAATCCTAAATGTGAGTCTTCTAGTAAACATCTGAATGGTTTTATTTGTATCGCAGTGAAAAGGTTGCTCTTCTGCTCAAAAGCGACAAAAGGAGATTTAATGCCGATAATCCAAGCTGTCAAGTTGCAACAAAGCATGCTAATAATAACACTAATAGTTCTTTGACTGGCAGGTCTTTACGTTGCCGTCGTGTCGCATTCTCTTTTCAATAACCGAAACACAACTAAAATATTTACGCAAGTGTGACTAAGGTATATTACTGCCCAAGTCGATGTATCTACTACTTGACGGTTTATCTTAAGAATATGCTAAACAAAATAAGGTCTCATTTCATATTCTTCCTCTTTTACTTACTTCATTGTCCATTTCCCTGTGCATTCATCTAACAACACTATTTATGCCTTGAGATTTGATCTGCTGATCTCATTTTGTCTGAAAGCCATGCTGCACTTAAAAGAAATGCATTAAAACCCAAAAGTTTCTTTTGTGCTACACAATGCACATACAAAGAGTCCGAGACGCTACTGTATGCTATAAAAGTGTATCCTTATACAGACAGATGTACGTATATAAAAATAAATTTAACTATGCAATAGATGTATAGTAAGTATAAGGGACCTGAGTGAAGTTAAAAGACGACAGCTCTTACAAAACATAAATATACGTTAGTTAGACTTATAGACCGCAACACAACACACTAAATAGTTAAGTTTGCCTTGCTTTGGTTTGTAATCTGACATGGTTAATAAATCTATGTGTGCCTTGTCTACGTTGTTTCTCTCCTGTTTGCACTACATCCATATTATAAGCAATGAAATGTGCTATCGGCAATCTCTGTGGATAGATTACCTTCCGTATAAATTCATCTGTACATAATAGGATAGAAGAAAAGCTTATAATAATTATATGTCTATATGAGTGAGTGACAGTACAGGAGTGTAGGGAAGCAGGAGACAGAATGACAAAAGCGACAAATAATAATAACAATAAAGTAGTAATGCTGTTCGCGTTGTACGCAGGGAAGTCTACAAACAGATGAGAGTAAAACGCGTTGCTCATTGACAGGATGGAGCAAGAGCCACATTTGAAGGTACTTATTAATGTAACGCAATGCTATTGAAAGCAATGAAAGTGTCAACTCGACCAGAATTAACAGTGTGGATAATTCACAGTGACAAAGGTAAACACGACCGACACGGAGGTTTCCCATTTCACGACATTTACTTCTCCTGATGAGTGAGACACTTACAATGGAAAACTGAAAATGTGAGAGGGGAACTCAACATCATCCGCCATTTTCGTCCACGGGTCGTTTTCTCTTTCTTTTATTTCTGGTATCGCCATACTATCTGTAAAACCCATCAAATCCCTAAGGTTTACTATACACACATTTAACCTTATGTGCATCTTGTCTGGTATGTGTCCTGCTTTATTGCTGTTTCAGGTATATAAAGAAATTAAATACTTTGGTTGATTTATTCAGGTAGGTTAAATGTGTACATATACCTTTACAGGATGTATATGTACATTATGTACTTACGTATACGAAGGGATAATATTTATTTATTGTTATTATTTGCCATAATAGTGCGTAAATTATAAACTGCGGAGTTATATAGAGAATATAATAAGGTAGCTGTAGGTATGTTAAGGTAAGTGAATGGAAATAAAGTAAAATGTCACGCTCATAAAGAGATCTGGGCGAGATAAGTAAAGTAAATATAAAGGAAAGGGCATTTGTAGACAAACACATTCATAAATGTGGACAGAACATGAAGACAGACAAGGTAGGGAGCATTTTCAATTTTGTTGGCTTATTTATTCCATTGAGATTTGAGTAGTTGCTCTTTCCCGTATATTTCTTTCTTTTCACGTTCTTCCAGCTGACTGTGCCGTAATGTTCTCGAGTGAAGTGTCTCTTTGTGTACGATATACTCGAGAAGAGAAATAAAATATCTCTGCTCGTACGAGATGACGTATGATTTTCCCTGAAATAGCCAAGCGAGCCCAGAAGTGCAGTATTATATGTCTGTGTCTCTCTGTGCGGACGGAGAGTACATTGAATGCATACTTCTACAACAGCAGCCCATAAATTCTGAAATCTTTAGTTGGTTTCCCTTTTCGCCGTGCACCAAAGTGTCACCCAAGTGTATTTGTATTAGAAGAACCGTAGGACGTCCTCTGACACAGTCCTTTCCTCACATCACGTCACATAAAATATGAAATGCATTTATCTTCGTGTACACAGCTTACAAAACGAATGACTCCTCCAAAAAGCAACGCTACGTCATCTCCTCCTTCTCGCCGTGCTTTACTCCCTGCATGTACTATTTCTATTTCTATCCGAATTTTATTTATTTTATGACATTTCTTGTTTTCTTTCAATTTCATTGCTCTCTCTTACCGTCATAACGTCACATAAGTCAACTACAGGGTCTCTCCCCAATCGCAGTTCCCATCTTACACTCCTGGACACGGGAAATGGTAGAAGAGTCAAGTGAGACTTTGTTGAGCCCTGTGTAGGTGGTGAAGGGGGAACTTAAGCCGTTTTGTAGTGTGTGCCATATATTTTATAATATTGAGCAATAAATTACATCTGGCTGTAGTATGTGTGTGTGTTCTTATGTGAGCTTCATTGAGGGAAGGCGAGAGCAGCAGCAGCAGCAGCAACAGCCAGGCAGTGCAATGGCAAAATGGCAATAGGAGACAACTGCTACCGTAAGCTGAACTCACAGAGACTCCAGTAATTTAAGTGAAGTCAACTTTCGTTATGACAGAGTTTTATGTTTTATTCTATTTGCCTTTCGCCAGTCGACTGCCAAACAAAGTGTCTTGTGTTATATCATGAGGATTCGTTATGGTGGAAAGTGGAGGAGGAGAGGAGGAGATGGAAGGCTAATATTCCAGCATTATTAGTACAACAGTTTCTTTCTCTTTTGCTCTGCCTTCCGTAAAACTTGCTTTATTGTCCAAAATAAAGCGAAATGGGATGACAAAGGGTCTATATATCAATCCATGGAATTCTATTACTTACTTTGTATATAATCTTACAACCAGAATCAAGAAATATACACGATCAGAACATATACCAACTATAAAACAGAAATCCTGTGTATAAACCGACTAGCTTTGATTTGGTTGTGTGAACAAAGCTATATGGCATTTTTACTAAAGCTATATACCTATATATACTATATAAGTACCAGGGTGCTAATATTGTGTATATATGTGGCTTACCACTTACTGCACAAATTCCTATACTAGTTGAGTGAGGGTTGCACAAAAGAAATCAAGTTAGGAGCTAGAAAATTCTGAATTTATTCTGCAACATAAGTAAGTAAATGGAATAAGGAGAATATAAGTTGTAGGAACATTCATACACAGCGTTGTTCCATGTAAGTCTTGTGCGGGTAAGCGAGGAATTGGGCCGATAAACGCTTTGAGACTATGAGACTGTTCTCGGCGTGTAAAAAAGAAGTAGGCAGGAGTAAAAATGGAATTTCACGAGGAGGAAGAGGAGGAGAAGAGAAATGTAGGGAGGGAATGTGAAAACAACGTCAGTCTGTCCCAAAGTCATTAATAACATTTGCCTTTTTCTTTATGTTATGGATGTTATGGTTTTATGTGCTTGGAGAACGGTAATTTTTCATAAATCAATCTATAGGAGGCCATGAGTGTCACCCACACTCACTACTCAACTCCTCTGTCATTCCCATTCAAAACTTCACCATTCAATTCCCTATATTAGTACACGTCCACTTTTCTTTCATTTCCTACTTACTTTACCTGCTATATATTACTTTTTATGTCTATTAGTATACAGATCTCTATTAGTGTTAAAAAATATCGCAGGAGCATTCATCTCAACTAAAAACTGTAGCAGTTTTATACTTTTCTTCTCTATATTCTATTATTGCACTTGTGCACGTGGTATAGTCCTATACTTCACTAATGTATGTTCTGTATATAGGAACTGAAGAGAGAAACACGTAGAACACTTTTCGAGATTTCTTTCATCCACCACACTATTTACACGACTAATGACATCGTGTGTACTATTTGTATGTCGCTCTTGTCATTTATTACCCAAAGCGACTAGCTGCAATAATAATTCGAAATAACACGCAGAGCAGTCAACATTCAATGCAATTACCTTTATTATTTAGTACAACTACTTGGCACTCTATTCTATATCTCTAAAGTATAATGCACAAAACCGTGTATTTGTATGTACAAATATACTACTGTTTGTTTCAGAAAAATAGGACAAAATATTCTATAACCTTATCTGGCGCGGGATTAATGTTTGTTTATTTGTGACGTCATAAATAAACAACAAGTTTGTGTAATAATAATTAAATTAACTAATTAATTAAATCAGTTGTTGTGGATACAGTAGAAGTAGTTCACAGCATTTGCCAGTTAACGTGTCAGGGGAAATATACTGGTCTTGGGTCCTATTTTTCTGAAACAGACAGTA
>JABASD010001732.1:0-35420 GCA_019776165.1 Pogonognathellus flavescens
CGAATTGTGCTACAGCTTTAGATGTTGCTTCATAAATTATAAAATATTATATAATAACATCTTCGTAGGTTAGTGCAATAAAACCCTATTGCGTGCAATATTAATATTCCCACTACTATAATCATATCATGTATAAGGAGCATTACCATTATTACCCCCATTTCTTATTAGCAAAGTGTGATAAAATCATAATAGAATCAAACTGTCACGTCCATGTCCATTTTGACTTATAATCTACTACAGTCCCAATTTTTGGCAAACACTTGACTTAGATTGAATTCTAAATGAGGTAGCTATGTATATGCAATTTATGCGCGTTAACTTATTTTTTCTCTGAAAGTTGAACCAATTTACTTGTTAATAAGCTGAATTTTAATTTCATTTTTCATTTTTAACTGCTTGGAATGATAAATGATTTTAATTTCGAGTTAATAATTCTTTTAAATTACGTAATTAATCATTATTAACTAAATCATTGTCTTTATTAACGAAAGACCAGTTCTCAAGTTCTCATAGATAAAATTACCTACAAGGATTAGCAAATTGACTACAGAACGAAAAGAATTTAAATTTTTTATTTGATAAACAAGCTTATTCAACAATTCATCCTAAAACAGTGACTAAATCACAGCATTAATATTCGTCGAGCAGAGAAAAAATTGAATTTATTGATTAGCATAGCATACAGTAAGTGTCTCTTGCATTTTATCTGTACATACAGAATCTATAACAGCTTATGTATTTTATGAAGAGATATGGAAAAAAGGATGTTAAAATGAAAGAATTAGGTATACACAGCAGATTTGAGTTGTGCTACTCGTTCTCGACTGCAATGAAATGAAATTCGTGCCAAAGATACAAATGCAGCGTGAAATTGCAATTAAGATTCTATGCAACATCCGCCCACGCCGGTTTCTTACAATTTGGAAATCACCTCACACGACGGCTCAGCACACACAAAGTTGAACTGGCATAGGATGTAGGAGCAGAAGCACAAATGATTACAGATTTTAACTGTCGCAGCTCCGTTTCGTTTTGAACTACTAATTCAGGCTAATACACACACCAGAGAGAGAAGCATTATATACAGCTATTCTTGACTCAGATTGTATTCTCGATTGCTCTAACACTATTTGTACACTTCACACACAATCTCTTAATAAAGTTACTTCATACCTCGCATTATATAATGCAGAACTTGTAATGTGTGTCCTTCTACCACTGTTACGACCACAACAGTACATTTTTAAAGCCTACCCCAAATTATTGTAAAGAAAAGGCAGATTTGCATTACAATGCGTTGCCTTGTGTAGTATTTATGTAAGACATTCTCTTATTGTGTGTTCAGACACAGTACAAAGCTTTACTTAATTATTGTACAAGGAGGAGAATAAAATTGCATTGCAAATAGTATGTAAGTGCAACCGACGAAGGATTTCTAATTTATTTACTCATCCAATAAAATGCATGTCGTAAACTTGGTAATCCCATCTTCTTAAGTAAAAGTGTTTGTTTTGTGTCTGCAAGTACAAATTACACTCATTTGTGCATTTCATTATACTATAGCAGGGTATAAAAGTGACTTTGTTAAAAAAGCATGTTATATCGTTTAGCCACATAAGATGCATCAGTTAATTACATAATGCATAACGTTGCCTCCACCACCAGCGCAATAAAATGCACAGACACTGTTTAAATTATTACAGACGTAATATATATTTCTTTTAGAGAAGTACAGAACAGATGCACATAGCTTACTTAGAAGAGTCAGGTACTCTTGCACAGAAAAAGTTAGGTATGGACGTGTACCTAAAAAGAGACAGACGTGAAGGAAAGACTTATTAGAACATGCAAAATTGTTTGGTGAGAGCACACAGCGGGTAAAGCTCAATGGGCCAAATACAAGTCTAGCGCACGTCTGCACAATTTCTTTTCGTCTCATGGTGGTTTGCTCTAGAAATAATATATTGCCTATATCTTAAGCATATAAGTATAGGCAGAGAGAATGTGTAAGATTTTTATATAAGAATAGTAGTGATGTCATTTGTATATGAAAGTAAGAAGTTTCAATGAAAGTAAGTCATCTTACAGTAAAAATAAAAAAGTGCCTAGCTCAGCATAGACAGGACAGAAGTAATAGGGGGAAAGGTTTGTGGAATAAAAATAAACAAATTCCACCAGACTATAGGGAGACAGAAATAATAAAATGTGTGTAATGTATCCAAACTTTTGCAATACGTCTGTGTTTACACATTCTTTCGTCCGATACTCTTCATATTTCAATTTTAGCTTTAAACATTAGATATAAAATACCTAAATGTAAATTAGTTCGATTTGAATCAATCAACGAGACAATAAAAAAATTGGGATTTTAGAGTCCATCTGATTGTAAAGAATATTTCATTGAATAAAATTATACCACATTATTTTCAGGTTTCATTTCACTCAACTCTTCTGTAATTATAATGTCTTTTGGTGTGGGCAAGACTTTTATGTAATTCTGATTGTGAGTTAGTACACAGGTCACACGTATGTGTAATCTTCAATTTAATTTTTCATACAGCTTTAATTACTTCTTTTTCTTATTATTTTCTTTACACAATCATAAGCACATAAATATTCTGGCAGATACTATCAGAAAACCTATATAACAATGTAATTATAAATAATTTTATTTACATAAATAATTGAATGATATAATGACAATACATTTTACTGGATAGAGTAATCATACTAATTTGCTTTCTAAAAAAAGATATTAAATTAGGCACGTTTAGATATGAGTGTATTATTAATAGTTCTGAATGTTGTACATAAAAAGATTGTATTACGCAAAAGGGACTATTTTAAAGCTGCAATCACAAAGAGCATCTGAGGTTAATTGATTCTGGTAAATTGTACTTTGTGTGATGATGATGATGTTAAAAGCTGAATTGTGTTTTGATAATATTTTCTGCTCTGATTTACTTAGAATCTCTTACACGTGTCGTGTGTGCATTGACATCAAGTCTCTCCATCTCACCGGGCTTCCTCTCTGAACTCAAATCTCTTTATATACTACATACAACTACTACACTTAAACATAAAGGAAGTTGTATTTATATAACAAATTGCTCGTTAGAGCCTTTACAGCGTTGGTTTTCCATATGCTTATATCAAACTACCATCTTTATGCACAAGAACTCCCATTCTATTATTTTCATCGCAGTCTTACTTACGATTAGTTGTAGTGCAAACTATGCCAAGTACTGTATACGTTGAATATACAAAATCTCTGAAGAGATTGAAGCTATATCTGTAAGGGGATGTACGTTAAGTCAAATATAAGTTGTATTTCTTGTAGTACAAGAATACATTTAGGTTTTAAAAAGAGACAGGAGGTACACATGTTGCTATTAACATCAATACTACTTCTAATCAACAAACGAAAGTAATTTATTTATTGTCATTACATGGTAAGAATTGCTGTTACTAGTAGAACAATGTTTTGACTCGATGATTTTATCCAAGTAGATTTGTTTATACAATTCCATAAAAAATAATTGCCTTAAACTATTATCACACTATAAAATATAATAATAATACTTAGGTAGAGGTATTACCTATATATACAATCAAGTAATTAGCTAACCTTTGATTTCCTATTTAGGATACGATTGCTGTACACAAAAAAATTTTTTTGCTCGCTTGAGATATCAGTTAGCCTTAGGAGATCAGTAAGTGGCAATTACTTATAAGTATAAAAAATCTGTTGTGGTTTAATAATATTGTAAGCCTCAGGTTATGCACAAGTCACACTCTCGCACAACACAGGTACTACAACTAATACACATTCTATAATGCAATTTCTTTTACAATTATTATTAGGTAGCAATTATTTTATAATGCACTAGTAGTTGTAGTAGTGGGGGTTGATCCATTATGACTAAGGTGAACACACGCTTTAACAACTCACTCAAACGATTTTAGCAATTCTTTACTGATATGAAAATAATTATTAATACACGCAACAATTTTATGGCCGCAAGTTCACCTAGTAGTATAATAACACGTGCTTGACTGTATTATGTAACGCTAATACACACCCAAAATGAATTGTTCGTTTTTTTGTGCATTTTTGTTTTGTATGTGCAATCTTGCACTTTGTCAGACTTAACTATGAAATGTAAAATGAGATGGTAATTAGTAATTATGTAGGTATACGGCATAGGTAGTTGCAAACTTTTACTCAACAACATGAATTGTTATACAAGACTTTTTTACGAATCGAAAGATTCTTTGTTCATTTCTTATTGTTTTTAATAATAATTATAGGCAATAATATCAGATAATTAATTTATGTACAAATCTATTTACAAGCAGGTAATAGTGAGGCTGTAGACGCGTATTATAACTTCGTTAGCAGTAAATGTGTTTTGTATTGTATTTTAATATTTATTAATTGATTCTGTCTCGCTTTGATGAGTACCTAGTTTTCATTGCCATGCTAAAATAAGTGTGTCTCTGTTTCTGATATGTTTGTGCCATTCTTCTTTTTGAATTATGCATTTAGGTATTATATGACTACTACTAGTGCTGTATATTGAATTAGACACACTTACAATGTGTTATTTTGTTTTTTTCATATTATAAACTGAAATACATATTTAGTAGGTTGTAGGTTCAATGGTATGTTTTTTTAGACCAATGTACAGTTAATGAGACGAGATTTTACCTGAATTCTGTACACAGCATTGTATACCAAGACACAAGACAAGTTTTGCCTTTACCTAAATGTCGATTTTGATCGAAACATGTAAATGCAATTCAAATGTGCAGATATCAACAATAAAACTGTGCAGATATTGATAGCGGTTGTGCAGTGAATAAAAACGTGCCAATAACTAAGTAATTGACTATTATTATAATTCTACCTACTAAAAATTCATTTTCTTATATAAAAAATCAATTCCGACTATACAGGTGAATTGTGGAGTGACTATTGTAATCTCTTTCTATGATTGATAGTTCGTAAGTAATACGAAAGGCAGTCTTAACGGCCCAGTAACAAAAATCATGAAAAAGTTAACTTTGTCTTTCTGCAAGCTACATCAATAGGTGTGAATGTACAATGAATTTCTTTTTCACTGGCAATAAGTACAACTATTATTGTTGCTGTCATTGTTTGTGATAAAGGTTTGAGTAGCAGCATAAAATTGTTAAAAAACAAAAAATATGTCAATCTTCACAGTGTAGGTATTTACAGCTGCATATTTTTAATAAAATTACATTATGGTCCAAGGATTCCTCAAATTTGCAACAGCTCACAAAGTGCATACATTATACTAAAACAAAAGTTCAAATTAATTTCAATTAGCTAATTAGCTTTTTCAACTGCAGATTCATCCACTGAATAATTTCCAGTCACAAAAGACAATGTACTATGTGTGTGAGAATATTTCTTTGTAACTCACTGCATGCACTATGTGCACTTCTTTGTATAAAGCACACAGAAATGAATGAAAGATGGATTGACTCTTATATGATAAAATGTAATGGCACAACACAGAAATGGACACAAAGAGATATAAAGTACAGAAAAAGAAAGGAAACCGAAAGCGCCTACAGAACTGTTTGTTGTTATGTCAATTCGTCTCCTTTGGTTGGGTTGCAGCATGCATAAAATCATTTAGGAGAAGAAGATAATGGAAACTACACGAGTCAACATGGTTTTGTAACTTAGTTTCTGAGATTGTATAGCAAAGCAGACTGGAAATCTCTTAGACAGTGGAAAGACAATCAGAAATGCAAGGAAACATGAATAGTGCTCGTGTCGAACTAAAGAACAAAACAAGAAGAAGGAAAAGTCACAATTCAACTCTCTTGTGTGTTCTCCATTTATTCTCTTTTGGACATACAATGAACATTGACATGTTCCTACATGGAATTACATACTACTATCTGTTTTAGCTATCTTATCTTCCATTCTATTATATAAATAAGTTACGTGAGCACTTGAGTAGGTATATACAGAGTATGGTGCATGTATTTAGGCGTAGATGAGAAGAAGAAAAGAAAAAGTCTCGAGAGAATCAAATTGCAACAACAACGAGCAGTAAAACGAAGAAGTCAGGAAGTCCATGCACAACACACAACAAGACAATGGAATGAAAGTAACAAAAAGAATCTCCGAGACTATTCTGAAGCTTAATGAGTTGAGTCGAGTGAAGCTCATGGCAAAATCTCTTCTATTGGGATATTCCTTCTTCCAGTCAAACTGCAGTGTGCAATACACTGTTGTAATAGTACATTACAGGACAAACAGAAATCTATGTCAACCATTGAGAGTCATTTATACATAACGAAGATATTTTTTCTAACTGTACAGTAAAATCAAGCACAAAATAAGATGGCATGTTGTGAAGTTGCGTTGAACCGTATACTGAAAAATTATTTATACTACAACCTAATTTGTATACAGTATGGACGCGATATTATAGGAAATAAAATAATTCTTCATTAATCATAGGTCAAAATTAAAATTTTCTAGATTAGTAACATTTTCCATTGCATATATTGCAATTGCAGGAGCTACGTGTTCACCCAAGACAAAGACAACTCTAAAAAGTCCCAACCGAAAGCAAAGTGGGTTAAAAAGACCGACTATACCACCTTTTGACCGCAACGAACGTATAAGCAACCAACAAGGGAAAGGAAGGGCTACAAAGCTACTAAATTACTTATACATAGTAGTGCATTTGATATTGCATTGCAACTTCTAACTAGTAGCCCTGGTAGTCTTCCGGTATACCAGAAAAATACCAGTGTATAGTGAATTAAGGCTATACATGCTTGTATAACTTCACACATATATTATTACGCATATATATACCTTATAGCAAGTTACATACAGTAAAATGTGAAATAGTACACTGGTACTTTTGTCTTTGAAAGTTTTTCTCTGTTGGCGGAGGAAAGTATTTGGAATTGCGATTGTTTAGCAAAGAGCAGAGAATCAGTGGAGGTTTCGTTTTTTCCATCTGTGTGAAGGAAGAGACTGTGATTGTGAGTTGTAGAGTGTGTTGTTTGAATGAGTGAGAGAATTGGATTGGATGGAGTGGAAAGGAGTGAAGTTGGCATACCAAAAATAAAACTGGAAAGGAATGCCATGCATTTGCCATTCCGTTCTATCTGTGTAGAAAATGCACGAATCTATATACGATACAACATTCTCTGTAGAACATCTTCCTTATTTCCATGATCACGTTATACCTTTATACACACACTGAACTCCACGCTTTCTGCTAATAGAAATAGAATGTGGTGACTCTATTAGTATATCTTTCTTTTATGTGCACATACAAAATAAGATAATAAGATAATAGAACATAATATTAAGTATATAAATGTTTCGTTCTTTTCTTTCTCTATATGCGACTGTCACCACACTAGACATATTATTATACACAAAAGCACAAAGACTTATATACTGTGTCACCCTTTGTCTTGCACAGTTTATACAGGCTTTACACATACACTATGATATAAACTCCTAATACACTCAGAACATCGGAAAAACTTTAAAACTAAGTTGTGTGTGCTTCTTCTTTTCTTCTCTGTTGTATTATTTGAAGTACAGGGGCATGGAGCAGTGAAAAGAGTCGAAATTGAGGTTCGCAAAGGAAACAAGGTCTTGCGAAACTATACAAAGCTCAATTTAACTTGGGAAACTTAAAAAGACTTTAGGTACTTACTTTACTTTGTACTTTATTGTTGACTTACTCTGTGCTCCTCTGTGTGCAGTGCAATGTATATCTTCTTCTTTCTTTATATAACGTGTATGTGGGAACTATACAGATATACCTAAGTGTATGTGTTGTATAAGTATATATATAAGTATATGCGAATCGATAGGGATTCTTAAGAGTAAAACTAATGTTTTATTGTACTTGTACAATAATGCCAGGAAGGAAGGAAGGCACAGGAAGGAAAAAGAAAAGAAGAAAGAACTCAATCCCAATGAACATTATGTTGAATATAATGCAACGAGAGACGACGAATTTCGTACAGATAGGTCTGATGCTACTTGTCTTTTCATACTAATATCAGACTCAACGTTAACTAAAGTAAGAAGTGGCTCTACTATATTTAATTTCGTTTGTGGACGAGAATAGTTCAGAGAGACTGGAAATACATAGGAGACAGTGTGAACTTATTGTTATGCAAGACCATTTCACAATCAGATGATTTTCTTCACACAGAGTATAGTAGTAGACATAGGCGGGATATAAAGGAGTGAGACTGTTCCTAGACGGATTTCAAGGCAAGGGAGTCTGTTCTTCTGGGAGCATTGCTTTGCTCAATCGTATTAATTTACTCGTTAGCTCACACTTGAACTATATGGAAGTTTTAAGGAGAAAACTTTCCCTTCTTTCAAGAAGGCGTGTGTGGAAAACTCCTGTGTGTGACCTATGATATATTATGTGTGTGTCCTATTAGATCCTCCCTCAGTTTCCCTTATAATTATACAATTTTATTGTCTCCTTTAGATTATAATGTCCTAATACAAGATATACTGTATGTATATGCTTGGGTATTATATATTTATACTTTTATAGGTGTATACTAAATATATGCTTGGTGTATTTTTGTATCTGTATTGTGAATCGCGTTACGTTTTACTTACAAAAAACGTTTGTTAGTGTGAAACTGTTCTCTGAAGTAATTACTACATTGGAGGAGATATACAGGGAAATGAGAATTCCGTTGGTGCGAGGACTTATCTGACACCAGAGGTATTTCATTGTTATTTATGCGTTTTACTCTTTGGAGCTGTTGTAGGTAGTCTGGAATGAATGTGAGTCACTATACATGGAGTGCTGTGTTCAGTGTAGTTTAATTACTTGTGTCTTTGTGTCGCAGCAGAAGTCGTAGAGTCTTATATATTTTAGTGAAATGTGAGTAAAATGAGATTCTGCAAGTGGAGAAGCAATAAAACGCTAAAGTGAAAAGAGAAAGCAAAAGGGTCGGGTCTCGGGTAACTTCTAATGAGATGAGACGCTTGAAGGTTATAATCTACGTGACCCCAAAAGCAGTTCCACTGTTTGCCTCAACTTGTAAGTGAAAAAGCTAATTTTTCAGCTCCACATACACCTTTCACCATACAGAGCAATTTTAATATGTATTTGTTGTTCTAGAAGGAGCATGGATATTTACAAAGTATATTGACATAGTGTATTCTAAGCAAATGCACAAGGGACATTTCCTAAAGTAATAAATTATCTATCTACTAATCATAATGTCCATTTATTCGCAATTGACTTAATATTTTAAATGTTTAGAGTGATATAGTAAGAGATTAAAAAATATGTGGAGAATTTTGAACGTTAAATAAATCTAAATAATTTTAAGATTCTTCCAACCTCTGAAGTACATAAGTTAATTAATACATTTCTTTTGATTGTATTTAATTTCCTGTGAGGCAATTTTTTCATTGAAAGCTAAAAACGCGAACTAAAGATTTTGTTTCTGTTTTGAATACCTCCTGTCACACAAATGGGTTCACTAATTAAATTCATCTTTCGATAAGTAATAGACCCTCGACAAAATTTATACAAGGAACATTCCGCCATGAGATCTGACTCTATTCTATAACGAGAAAATTATTGATTTCGCTGTATTAGCAATCGTCGTCAATTCAGAAAAAATAAAAACAACCATTCCTTTCCTTCGCGAGTGTTTATTTTATTTACACAACATTTCCACCTTAGCAAAGTCACAAACTAGAAAAAGAATGAACTTTGATATGAAGTTCACTCTAAAATGTGATTATGTCACGGTTCACTACAGATGAGTTCGTTCGCAAAGCCTTATAATTTAAGACATCATCCCTACACACAGTTAAAATACAAACAGGTTAACGTTTGTGTACTTACTTTTAGTAACTTGACAAAAGTTACAAACCTTCAGTGCAAATGCACCAAGATAAACTCACGTGGAGTACTTTAGGTACCTACAACATAAAACTACAAGCTAAAACATCAGAACGTATAACCACTACTCAAATGAAAACAAAACTCACACATATAGTAATATTACGTACTGTACTTAGTTAGTTAAGACTTTATATACAAATACAATCTGTACTACAGATACAACACACTTCATGACATGCCTCGCTTTATGAATGTTGCATAGATAGTAAAATAGAAACAATGTTAAAGTCAAAGGAGTAGAAAAACCTTGACAAGTAAAACACATATCGATTTAGTTGAGTAGCGTTATCTCTGCATGACATGTTGCGTTGTTCTTGTATGGCAATCGAGAATATTTTTATGTGCAAGTCCAAACTTTTTCTATAATGCATTCTATAATATTTTGTGCTTATGTAAAGAGCTATAGAAATAATAACAACAAAGAATGTAACACCACAGAAGTCTTAGAGATACGATAAGTATACGAAGGGTACTTTGCAGTAAATTGTTCGTAATTGCATCCACACGCTCTCAGTTCATTCTAAGTTATTTTCCTTCTCTATCACACTCATCTGACCCAAAAACCAAGACAAATAAAAGTTTCAGTTTCAACCAACACACGTTCTATACTCATTCTTCTAAGTTCCATCTTAATCACATATTGGATCTATTCACTTATCTCTGGGCTATAAAATAAAATAACTATAGGCTATACCTATACGTAATAAGTGTGCGAATGCTGTATACGCTATATAGTAATAAGGCTATAATACATAATGCAATGGAACGCGTAGTAATGTTGATAATGGAGATCACATTATTGTGTTATCTACTTGGGAACGGAGTATGTCCATGTAAGTGTGTATTAGTAAGAGCAACATTGTTATTAAATTGTAAAAATTGTACTAGAGTATCGTATTAGCAGAGTAAATAGCGAATAGCAGAGGCTTGTAGTGTTAAGTAGCATAAAGGTTGAAATATTTAGGTATTCAATATGTACATCGGGACTACAATGTATGGTTAAGCTAGAATAATTGCTGATAATGCCAATAATGTGGCGAGCCAATTTAATGTAGCACAAATCCATCGTAAATCATTGATTTTTAATTTAAAACCTTGACACAACACAAATGCCCTGTACAATCATAAGAATAGTCACAGTTTTGGCAACTTTTCATCACTTCTGTCTCTGTATCCAAATCCATCCACGTTTAAGTGCAGTACACAACTTATCGCTTGCATATAATGACACGTACCTTCTATATTCAATATTTGCGTTTGTACAACATAGTCATAAAGATTTTGCGGTAGTGGATCACACACATACTGGAAATTACAATAAAAATTTAATTTGCTGCAGTTTTGGTCAAGTTCCATGGGGTCATCATCCTTTGTATAACCAAGATTACTTAAATACAAACTAACTTATCTGGAACTAAAATTTTCGAAATTCTTATACTGTCTCCATTTGGATTCAATTCTTCACAAATTCCTTTCTACGGAGTATTTGCCAAAACATGTAAATACTACCAGGAACTTGTGCAAAAGAAGGCCAAGAAGGATCTGTTATTTATCTTAAATGAACCGAATTAAATTTTTCAATATTTAAAAAAAATCGACGTGTATTCATAAAATTAAATCCATAAAATAAATGAATGTGACACACTATTTACTGGTCTAGGTAATGTTTTTGCATATATGCAGCTTTCTTGATTAGTAGCTTTCTTCAGAAGCCGTATCAACACCCTGTTAATAGAGAAATCCTTAGTATACGATAGGTTAGGTAAACAGTCTATCGTAAAGACAAATTTAATATAGAAAAATCTTATTTACTACAGGTATAGGTTATTAAGGTTATTAAAGCAAACTTTAAAAAATGGCAGAGAAAGACAGGCAGCTGAGAAATAGGAAAAATGCCCTTCAAATCTTTATAGCACGCCAAACAAGCAAAGGTTTATCCCTGTTCCTTCCACGTATACCATCACATACACAACTTCTAGAAAAATTCATCTTAGTCTTGCATGTGCCATGTGCATCTGTCAAAAAACTACAAACTTATGTTACTACCTGTTCTAATAATATTATTCTTAAAAAATATCCCTTCGTCTCGTGCCATCCTTCATTTAAGACTTGTATTATAAATCTACACAAAAACACACCTCTTACAAATACCTATTTATTTATTTACTACTACCAGTTTAAAACATTCTCGTGAAAAATTTAACTTTCAATTTCTACCCTGGTACTGCAAACAAGATTACACTACTGTAATAATATACCATATACTCTACCAGCAACAAGCTAGTAGATACACAAAGAACAACGGAATACTTATACTCTGTAGTATTAGGCCTACTATAGATTTACCTTAATGCTGACAAAACAATTGCCTACAACTCGTTCCTGTACATACTACATAGCACAGCAGCAGTTTGTGGATTTGAAGAGCATCGAGATAAAAATTTCTGTGTATAAAATTTATACAAAGTGTATATAAGTCTTTCGTGTGTGCAAAGCTGCAGGAGAAGAGCCGAGAGAGAGAGAGAGAAGTGGAAATATCCCAAAGATTTTTTCTGTGGTCATTTTTACAATAGCAGTTGAAAACAAGGGAAATAAATAGCCGAGAAGAGTTGTATATAGATTCGAAGGTGGCATTAGAAGAGATACATTGGAAATTCATTGCATGGTAACAGCAAAAGAATAATACAAGAACAAACCAGACCTGTTTCACATTCACGAAGCTCAAGACTAGATACACATACAATACAACATGTTACACAACAGAATAGTAGCATTTTCATCTTGCCATTGAATTACTCTCTCACAGAGAGAGAGAGACTCTTAATGTTCAAGTTCCTCCACAGTACACACTTATATCCTATTTCCAGTGAGAGAGAGAGAGGATCATTGTCAGAGAGTTACACAAGGGCAATAATGTAATGGTAGTAACTTCTTCACCCAAGTCTAAAGACATAAAGCAAGATCTTATATTTATTATTTGTATATTTATAATATTACAGATACCCGCACGTTTTCAGTTCTTCTTCTACCATTTAAAGCTTAGCTAAACTAGTCTGAGCTGTAAAAGTCATTTTGTAAAAACTGGATAGTAGTAACTCTACTCTAGTGCAACAATACTTGAATCCTGAATCTATACTGGACTTTTTGTACGTACATCACATACTTATAGGTACCTATGGTGGTTTGGTTGCGAGAATTATGTAATACGAGTACTACTTGGTTCTTTGGATGTCTTATATGGAAAAAAGATAAAAACGACTTTGGATTTCTCATTCCCTTTCCACTTCACTCAGACAGACAGACAGAAAGCACAGAGCATTACTTGCATAATCCTTGGACGACGGTATTCTTCTATTAAGCCTTGTGTTTAGCACAAGTGTAAGTGTATTGTAACACGCACTCTTTATATAGACACAAACTTGCAAATTCTTGCCTTGCCCACGGCTTGTGAGTGAGTCGCAACTTTTTTCTAAGGTAAGTAATCGTAAGTAGTCTAAGCAAGCAATACACGAAGAGCTTGAAACAAAAACAGACACCTTTTGTATATTATGTGGTAAAGTATACCATGTGTCTGTGTAAAGAATATAAAGACAATAAGAACTCGTCTATATGGTAGATTTTCGCCTTGTGTGTACAGATAGGTATAATTTGTGTAATAATTATAGTTGTAATATGTGTAGTAAGTATTGCACGTACGTATATCATCCACTCTGAGCATCTTCAGGTGTAAGACGTGCAAAGATCGTAACACAGGTGAGATAAGGCATAATAAGGCTTTGCACAAGTCAAAACAGTGACTAATAAGAAAAATACATGTTGTACGCTGATGATGATGAGTGAGGCTAACGGGGTAAGTGAAGCAATCCTAAACAACAAATTCAAAATCATCAAACAACGAAAGAGAGAAAGAGAGAGCGAAAAACGCACGTCTGTTTTCCTAATTCTAAAACTACCAGACGTAAATTACTATAAGAGATTTGCATATAAAATGCTGTAGATATTACATGTGGCATTTCTCATGTATAGGATATGCCATGTATAATTGGCTGAAGATTTGTCTTGTAGACAAACACTAATCTGCACTCGTTTCTGAATAATAAGACATAAGTAGTCTGATTAGCATGAGTTGGAGTAATTTTGCTTATTAAAATGACAAAGGCACTTTACAAATAAATACAGTCGCTTATATACGTGTTCATTAAAATATTTCGTGTGTTTGTTTATGCATGTGCTGTATTTAATTTTAAGTTATAATTCTACATTTTACAAAAGTACGTCCATTTTGCCTGTAGGTAAAATGTATACGTTGTTGCTGCTATTTTGTTATTAAATGATGTCAATAGAGTAATTAGAAGATTTCTAGCTTGCTTAGCTAGAAATCATTTTAAATGTTGTTTCAGATTGCAGATCATCTCAATTATTTATGTTAATGCTCCAAATAGAGTAAGTTGGACCTTTTGCACTCACACAGAATACTAATGGGAATGGGTCATAATTTATTGCAAATAATTAGCCCGCAGTTATAAAAGTGGTTACACTTTAACAAAATTATATTAGATTTTGGCAAATTACCCATACATATTGCCAAAAATTTGTATAATTATTCTACATAATATATTGCAAGTATTATACATAGAAGGTCGCAAATCTTATTAAGCATTCTTTTTTCTTGCTCCAGTAATTATTTTCCCCCATACAACTGTTCATCCTGTAATTGAGGTCATTATTGATTACTATACTGCAGTTTTTAAGCAATTAAAATTTCTGTTGCTAATCATTGTTCATCAGCCGCAAAACGAATTAGGCAATTCAATTACGAAAATTATTCTGATCAGAAACACACTTGATGAGTGCTGAGACATCTTTGCTGATATTTTTTCCTATAATCTGCAGGCTACATTAGAATACAAGTATTTCACGATAGCTACACGAAATTTCTTAAAAACTCCTATACAGATGCGAACATAATAATAATATGACGACGGAAAAACCCTCACGCAGAATGAGCAATAACATCTACAATCATTTTGGAAACATAATAATTTTTTATAATTTATTTGTTCCGTGTGGCGTACTTGTTTATACAATTTAAGTCTGTGACTTGAAAGAACATTTTTCTAATATTTAATTAATAATTTCATAATAGTTCGTGCAATTATGAATGAATCAACTTGCCCTTCTAAAAATGTCAAATCAGTGTTAATGTGTCAATAACAATATGAACTTTACGATTTGTTTGTATAATCTCATTACACGAAATATTTCATTTGTCTCGTGAACTTGTTTGTATTTCTTTGTCGCAATAATGTCGGTATGAAATAATTCGTTCAAAGTAGTACATTTAACCATAGAAAAACATTTCTGTTTATAATCATGAAAGTAGAGTACTATCTATTTCTAGCTAACTCTATGACTTTATGGCATGATGTCGCCATAACCCACAAAAACATCTTATTAGTATGTACTAACTATAGAAGAAGCAGCTGCAAAGCTTTTTAATTTAAATTTTCCTTGTCTGAACGAAAAATATTGGCAAATGAGAATGCAAGTGCATTGCATGGTCAAGCGAGCAGTCACCCCTTGCAGATAACACCCAGACTTAACTTGAAACTCGATAAAAGAATCCCCACATTTAATTCACTGCTAAAAGACTCTAACTGTCAATACATCCATTTTAAACACATAAAATCTCAATTTTTCCTCACATCATCTTATCTACTTACATTATGTACTTGTACTAACATGTAAAAAACAAAATGTATTTTATAATTGTAAAGATAATATTATTAACCAGAAAATTTCCACAGTCATCTCAACTGTAAATAGATTAAGAAAGAACGTTTTTGCTTTATGATGGCTCACCAGACTGAAATAAAAGACATCTGTACATGTGTCACGCTAAAATTGATATAATACTCAGATCCATTACACATACGCTTAAATACAAGTTAACTTATTTATTACTAAGCTAGTAGGTAATGGAAATAGATAATAGAGAGACATGACCCATAGAGCTTTACATTCATTTCATTAGTTGTACTGGCTGTGGCAATGCATGTGGCACATATTATTATACAATAATATTTCTTGCACAGTCTTTGAGAGAGTTTAAGCCTAAAGTTCTCTTTAACATTTCTCTTTACATAGGTACAAGTAAAGACATGAGTTATTGTAACGCATAAAAACTGTGAGTTTGTCTATACGAGTACTCCAATTCTGAACAAGCCAGTGAACCACATCCTCTTCTAGAAATATTTTGACTAATTTAACAAAGTTAGTGAGAAACTTTCTAGTGCATGTAGGATGACAATGACATATCATGACTTTTTCCAATTGTACTATGCTGTAATCTTTAAGTAATCAGTAATGAATTGGAGAGACCAACTTTGTTACACAAAAACTTCAACACACACACACACTGAGAGACAGCAAAAACTGGAATGGGACATCGCCTCCCTGTATTCAACTTTATCACTATTGGGTACACTCTACAGATTAATCATATTATTCTATACCTATATAGTATGTATTTTTACACAGGGTAGTTTATAAACATCCAAACGTAATATATCTGTAAATAGGAAAATTTCCATATTACTTAAACTACTATAAGTATTATTGCTTTTAAATCCCACAATGATCTGGATGAAATAAACTTGTCATCCTTGAAACTTTGATTTGGCTAACTAATTCGATCAAGTCAAGTCAAGAAAGAGCAGAGGCATAGAGAAAACGTATTTACTATATATAAAGTATATACACTCATATAGTAATCTTGTTGATACGTACAAAATACATATAGAATATGTCTGTATATATACTAGAAGACGAGTTTAAGCTACCAGAGTGGTGGTTTGATTAAGTAGAGTAGAATACGCAAGTAAACTTGAAGATCTGCAGAGCGTCGTACGTACCTACACGATCTTTCTGTCAACTCTCGCAGTAATATCTGCCTTCGTTACTCACAATTCAATAAAATCTTCTACACAAATGCTGACTTAGAAGAGCATTGACAACTTTTCCACACATCTTATACACTGCCACCACCATCATGCAAAAAATCAACTTGTGGTCGTGTCGTGTTGTAGTACTAGCAGTAGTAGTAAAGAAAAATTATATTTATACACCAGGCTGAAGATTAATATTATTATTAGAAACTGTTATCTGATGACAACTACAAATACTATCTACTTACTTATTCCTTACACAGTAGTGTACAAAAAATAATACTGTACTTTTCCTAATAATAACTATCACTACCACTACAACCATGCATCGTCACGAAATACATCTGTTCCATTGTATTATTGTGTGTGCAAGATAAGCAACTACTTTTTTCACTTACAAAAGTTAAGCATGGTATTGTTATACAGATACTTGTGCTTATAAAAGTTTGTCCGTTGACCACAGGCAAATGGATGTATAAATAAACCCTATATGCATATAATGTTCATTTTTGATATAGGGGAATACATGGTAATGGTAGCATACTGCTCGAAGCCAACTTAGCGTCTTCCCATGACAAATGAGCAATCAAATCATATCGGACGTAAGAAAGTTTTCTAATAATAGAACGCAGACTGCAAATCCAATGCATTCAATTCCTACAGTAGCACACACTACACATAAAGCAATAAATAAATTTCCTCCTTGCTCTCATCTATTTAATAAGTATTCCAATACTAATACTAATTTTTTACCTTTGTAGAATTACATTCTCTTGATCCTACAAAATTCTTTTAATAGTAGAAATATTATGTTATAAGTAGTCACTATCCCTCTTTATTCAAAAATTAAACCCATTTTGTATTAAGCTACTTAAATAATACGAACTTTTCCTTTTGCCCGTGTACATTTATAAACTGATTCTACCTTTTATTGGACATACATCCGTAAAATATATGTAGGTCTTTAGATGCTCGTCAATTACTTCCATTCCCACGCAATATATTCCTCGGTTCAATAAAAGTGAATTGAATTCTCTATAGAGGAGTAGCATATAACACACAGATCAAGCTGGCAATTCAACTGGATTCATCTGAACTCTTTATCTCATTCAAGGCAAATAAAACACTCGACACAGAGCTCACAGAGCATAGGTAGCTTTAGCTGGAGCTGTATACAGATCCTCTATGCAGGTTACATAGGTACGTAATGTACAGTGATATTAAGCGATGAAAGGATTCCAGTGGATGGAAATGCATTGGAAAAAAATAAGTCAAGTCTGATGTGGCAGCCAACAAACGGGAGAGAGCCTCATTCAACTCGCACACAAATACATGGCACATACTACGAGGACACAGCGAACAATCAAATCGTGAAACGAATCGTTTCTTTTCTTCCATGACTTCAACTCCAACTCCAGCAGCAGAAAAAGGAGAGAAGAACAAGCACGATAGGATAAAGCTACATGTGTGGTGTGTTCATTTCCAGCAAAATTCTCCACTTGCCTTCTTGGACCGTGTAGCAATAATATACGCGAAAAGCGCTTCTCTCTCTATATAAAGGATTTTCACTTCTGCTGCCAAGTCTTTGCGTATAGAACACAATACAAGCAAATGCCGTGTTCTTCCACCACCACATATCAACCAGAAAGAGATATACGCAGACAGCTATCCATGATTGAAACCAATATCACGATGTAATGATCCATGTGAGAGACGAAATTGGGAGAAAATACACACAGGGTACATACAAAACCCATTTGCGCCATTTTTTACAGTGTACAGTATGAAAAGGCAGAAGATTTGTTAAGAAAGGAAATAGAGACACGTTGGAAATACAAAGACACTGAACAGATTCGTTTATAACGAATCAAGCACGCATTTAGACTTTTTTGCCCTCAAAATTGTCTTGATAGCCTTTGGCCTGTTCTGCAGTTCAGTACTGGATTTGAATCAAATACAGTTTTATACACACCACCACATATAATATATATATTAAGTACGTAGCAGTAGTAGAGAGTAGGTAGTACCTGTGTCAAAAACTCTGGATATTTTTTTCCATGTATAGTTCTACTATTACTACACGTTACATACATATCGTCGCAATTCAAACTCACGTCAAGCGTTCTTTTCATTTGCCATGAATTGCCTTGCCTTGTCTTTAAATTCACTTCATTTGATTCAATTCGACTTTCAAAGCAACCCAGCCAGAAGATTCAGTTCACTAGAGCTTTATCCAAAACGTCAAGCTATTTTAAAGGCCTTTTTATACAACTATATTTTCCTAACTTCGATTTAAACGTGTTTTAAAGCTTATATTCAAGCTCAGGACTCATTTAGATCCTGTAGGTGTATCCAGCATATGATTTTAATATTTTAAGACCCCTACTATAAGAGATATAAGCTATACGTATAAGATTCTGCTTAAAAATGAACGAAAATAGTACAGAGACCTTTATTCAGGTAAAATAGCTGTATATAGCTGTATGTACTTCTATAATGCTTACTTATATAAGGTATACGTATGCGACTAATGCTTTACTTATTAAGATTGATCTTAAGGGCTTACCTTTGATGTAGTGAATTGATGGCTTGTTGGTTACAAGATTCGTGATGAATTACACGGAGATGTTTGTGGAGGAGGATGAGAATGAGATGCCTTGAGTTTTTTCTTAAAGTTGAATTGACGAATGTTTTAAAATGTTTTTTTGAAGATACCTTGACAAGAAAGCTGCAGGTATATATTTTAGTATATTTTCTATGTGGCTGTTGTCAATGCTGATCTGGTAGTAACAAGTTTGACGCGACTTGACAGATGGATCAGGTAAGAAGATCTGTTGTGCATGTAGCAGGTTTATCTTTAACAACTCTGGAACTGTAGTATAGATTTATTCAATCGGATCAATAATTTTCTGTAGATGTAGCAAGCTGAACTTGAACAAGTCAGATGATGACAATGACAGGGTAATGACGCAACACTCAAGTCTATTAATTAACTCTCTGTCATTTATATAGCTTCAGCTGCAGATGTGAGAATACTCCTCTGTTTTCGTAACGTATTTTGCAAGTTGACAAATCTATGCAAGTGGAAATCGGAATTTTCTCAAATTATTTTATTAAGATTGTTTTTCTGGAATGGTAGATTTAAATTTTCAACAGACTTGTCTCAATATATGAAATCAGGGTAAAACCGATTTACATAAGTCCGAAAGGAGGATGAATCGACTGGAAATGACAGATAAAACTTGTTCGGTACGCTGCATAGGGCAATCTACATGAAAGCACAGAGAAAACGTCGTGTCTCACAAAAATTGAGGAGGAAGGAGTCCTAAAATCTTTGATGCGGCAATGCAAAGGTGTGTGGAGTTTACGTTTATTGTTATGTTCTTGTTGTTATTAGGCAAGAGTTTCTGTAATTGTTATTGTTCTACTTGAATGGTAATAATAGTAAT
The DNA here is from genome assembly GCA_019776165.1 of Pogonognathellus flavescens. Taxonomy (NCBI): domain Eukaryota; kingdom Metazoa; phylum Arthropoda; class Collembola; order Entomobryomorpha; family Tomoceridae; genus Pogonognathellus; species Pogonognathellus flavescens. Next base: position 20,371 of record JABASD010001732.1, read on the forward strand.
AACATTAGACAAGTATCCGTTGTCCTGATACACTTTACCTGTATAGTTATATAACAAAAGTGTTCCTGCCCTTCCTACGTTGTTATTGTGTACAATAGGTATCTCTATAGTATATCTGTGATGTATACCGTGTAGATTATGTAAGTAGGTACGTGTGTGTGTTTGTCGCACAGAAGTAGGGATGTAGGGTGTACGTGTATAATTCTGCTGGTGGTCTTTTGATGATACTAAAAGGATATTATCCGCAGAGGTTTGCACAATACTAAATGCAGAGCAAGTTGCTAAATACGTTCGGACAGGAACGGAGTTTCAATGTGACTGAAGTCAACTTGGCCAACGAAGTAAAGAAGGATTGAGGGCTTCGGCTGTATATTCTCTATGTACTTTACCTCACTCTGCCTCTATACTACTTACAGCTTCACGATTACTACAACAACACACACAGATATATGCACAAGACACGCTGTGTATAATATTCCTGGTATACTTCAGCAGTTCTCTATACGAGAATTCTCACTTTTCTTCTAGGAGCGACTACTTGGCCTGAACTGACTGGGATGATAATAATATTACTAGTATTATGATACTCCTATGCGAAAATTGTACTCTGCTGCTATTACTTCGGCTTTAGCTTTGGCTTTGAACTGTCGATGCATGTAGTAGTAGTAGTATGGAGTAATCTGTAGGAATACTCGTTATATAATGCACAGCTGGTTGAAATTGAGCGTATACTTTTAGAGTATACTACAAATGTGATAATAATACACAGCCGTGTGTATTACATCTGTACTGGGCAAAGAGAAATATCAAAGAGCAATGCAGCAGCCAACTCTTCTGTAGTGATTTATAAGAAAAGTTAAGTACTACACGCAGTCTAAATACGAGTTGAGTGTGTAACGTGCAATTTATAAGGTGCATGGTGCATACTGCCACTAATGCTGCAGTACATTACATACAAGTTAATACACAGACTAGAAGAAGTACACGGTACTTTACTTTACACAGAGATAAATGCTTAATGCTTTACATAACTGAGGAAAATATATCGTCTCTCTCAGTTCTGAGTCTCTCAGTGTGTATAATTCAACCACCAGTACTGTAAAGCTATGTGTAATGCTATAGAAGAACTACTACAGGAGAAGTACATCATGGTGTGTTGGTTTGAAAATGAAAAGCAACAGATACAACAGTGAAACGAGTTGCGGCGCTTGTATAGCTTAATATTAGTGGGAGATACACATGCAACTTGTATACACAGACTTCTTCGCTAGTGGTTTTTGTACATAGTAAGAATTTGGGTTTGCATGCATGCAAAGGCCTTTAACAACAAAACCAAGTATAAGAAGCTTATACTTTGTTACATTTATAGTTTATAAGATTTTGTGTTGAGCCACTAAGCTCGAGCTAACTAAGTAAGTGAGTGAGTTACTCTGGTAGAGTATTAGTAGTGGAAGTAGTAGCTCACAGTCAGAATAATGAATAGAGCACATAACAATGCCACTTGCATCGCTCTTGCATAACACGAGAGAGAGAAAAAGAAATAATAGCAAAGGAGATTCCCTTTTCATTTGAAATAAACATAGAGATACTTGTACAGTGTACTAAATACATTGCAAGACCCTGTCATGCTATTCGGTATAGTAAAAACGAATTTCGTCTCAGTCTCAGGTACGTTTGGAGATTTTACTGTGAGCTTGCTATAAAATAGAACGTGTAGTTGTGCAGTGTAAAGTTATTATTGAGATTTGACTGGATTATATAAGAGTTGCTATGATGGGAATGCCAGGCGATGAAACTTTTGTAGCTTTTTGTAAGACTGAACTGTGTGCCGTACACAAAACAACGTTTCTTTCCATTGCTCTGTGTGATTTTGATACGAAGAATAATATTTGGGAGCATTATTGGGTTTAGGTTTATTCGAAGGAGTTTATATAAGCATTTATTATAGGGGAGATTTTGTTATTTGTATTTTATGTGAATGCACTACTGTTGTTTTCTGAATACTACAAGTACGTTCTCATTGCAGCGAGCTCAAAAACAGAATAAAGTACGTACTGTAATTTAATGCAGTGTATATAGTCATAAGACGATTTCCGAGTAAATACTAAAAGGTAGTTGTGTACACACACAAGCACATGCATTCACATACAAAGTGCACATAACTTAATAAATACAGACTTCTGTGTGCTTTTGCCAAATAAAATTTTGTTTGTTCAAGCCTCGTGTAGGTTCTTGTTTCATTTTCTGCTATAATATTCTTGGTTGATGCGGCAGGCTGAAGAAGATATAACCAGATTTGTATCTAGATCTCTTTCGTAGATTCTACTACATGATATGCAGGTGTTTTCTTGTATTGGGAATTGCATTATTTTCACATTATATGGTAGGATATTATTACATATCTCAATAGTTCTCCATTTACATGCAAACTTTTAATAAAATATGAATGCAAGAATTTTATTTTACTTGCACAATTTTAGGACTTGAGATATACGAGATATACGACACGGAGTAAAGATCTACACCTTCGATCTGTAATATTATCATCTACACAACACACAAGGAGACCAAATGTCTACAAAATCTACATCTTCATTTCTAGACTGTTTTTATTTTAAAGCAGAATATTTCTTAAACGGTTGCATTTTAAATCTTAATGCAACCGTTTAAGAAATTGCATTAATAACTATACCAAGTAATGATTTAGTAGTATGATATATTCCTACATAGACTACTACATACTTACCAGTTCCTAATTCGGTTTTCAATATTATTTTTAGTAATTCAAATACTAAAAATTACAAAGTTTTCTCACATCTGTGGATTGAGAAATTGGAAAACAAATGCAAATGTTTTTCAGCAGTAATAAGCGTGCAACTCCATATTAAATATGGTACATGAGGTAAAAAAATCTAAAATGAAAAAATTATATTATTACTTAAAAAATTGTCTACTTTTTGTCTTCTTCTTGTTTATAAACAATTGTAACTTTCTACGGTAGGTTAACATTAATACTAATTTCAGGAAAAATTAAAATGCAAATTATACCATTCGAGTTTATAAATCGAAACTAACTCAAGTGGCCACATAGTTTCTGTAGTGAGTGAATTAAGCAGTTATAAGTAGTCTTTACTATATAATAAGTAAATAATTATTACCTTTACCCCTTAACTGATTCACCTTTTTTAATTAGTAACTTTATGTAAGGCTATAGCTTTCTGGACTATTTAAGCATCGATTTACTTGCACATATAGAGCCCCATTACTATTAATGTTGCACTGTTGACTGCTCCTGCTCTAATAATCTGCAACACTCACGGAACACGGCTGTAATAATTCATGACACATAAAACCTTCTTTGTGAGTTGTGACTGTATATATGTTCCCATTTTAATTTAGTCGCCATAACTTTGTTGGTGAAAGGGCGAATGTCAAAGGAGAAGTTTAATATTAGCAAGTTGGAGCACTCTTGTGCTTAGCCAACTAAATAAACTGGGTCTACAAGGAAAAAGCTGTGTGTGCTTACTAATTAGATGATAACAAAGTGTCCTCAGAGAATTCTCTGTTTCCACACTGCAAAATCTACGTCCACGTCGCATGCAAAACCGTTGCAACCACGAAGCTCCGAAACATGCCCACAGGAAGAGCAGGAAACCGCAAAGTGGCTTCGGGCTACGATCCATAATATAACACCCCTCTCCCATCTTTTCCCAGATAAAGGAAAGACCTATATACATATAACTCCTATAGTACATTTATATCTATAACTTTATCTATCACTTGACTCTTACTTTCCCGTGTAGTATTATTTGGCTTGCGCCTGTATCACAACAATTTTCATGGCCTTACAGAACTATTTAGCAGCAGTGTAGTTTTCCTCACGGCATTCTGCAACAGCCCGTGTGTGAGTAAGTAATCGCAGAGAGTGACAGTCGCATTGTAGATTTCGCACCAAGCCCATTTTACCCACATTTCCCTGCAGCTGTTCCAAAATTCAGCGGAGAAACTGCATCTGGGGATTTGATAATGTCATCTACACACAGACACACTTGACAACTTTACAGTCGAGCCAACTCCTTCTGATAACACCATATCCCCCTAACCCACTACACTACTCGACTGACACTCTTTTAACGCAGGGAAAAGTACAAGTGCTACTTATGTAATATTCAATTTGACCTTCTTGCATTTATAAGTATTATGCGCCTATATAATGGATGACTAAAGATTAGAGAGATTCTTATCTTTTGTGCACTTGCAGCGTTCACATGTAATAAATACAGCCGTAATGCATAGCACTATACACACGTGGGCTTTCTATCTGAGTACTTGCAAATCTCATTTGAATAAAAATAAAAATAAGTATAGCAACTACTCTGTATTTACTTACGTATTGGGTTACTATAACTTATATAAGTAAGTATGTGATTTGAAAGTCATATGTAGTCAGTCAGTCTTGATTTAGACACAAGTTCTTGTTTGAGTTGCATTTAGGACAGAAGGGATTTTTTATTGGCAAAAGTTGTTTACTACTTCGCTAGATTTATTTAAAACCCACAGAAACATGACATTAAGATGGAGAAGATAATGAAGTAAAACTATATAGGGAAAGTCCCAGAGACGAGTTTATTTTACTTTTTTAATGTAGATAACGTACAATGTGGATGTGGAGAGAAAAAACCGTGTAAGGTTGTGCTTTTTAGCTATTGGAAAACTTTTTGCAATGGTAATAGTAATACATATGTCAGTTTTCAATATTTCTTTACTTGGCAAAAGTTTTCTGATTTGAGTGAAGGGAAAAGTTACGTTATGTTAGTGCTGACGTCAAATGTAATGGAAATACATGATGAATCTGTAGAAGTGCTTTACTACTACCTAAGCAATATTTCACTATGCATATGTCTACATCAGACTTAACAATGCTAATCAACATGGAGAATACTTCGAAATTTATGATTAGCTTCGTTCGGAAAAATATAATAGAAAAGTCAGGAAAACAGATGAATAAGCATATGTCTCCAGTTGATACAAGAAAAAATTCTTCCCGTGTGAATTCTAAGCTTCTGTTTGTTTATTGCGCACCACAAGGTCCAAACTTACATCAATCTACAGAAAATCTCTTTACAGGGAAATACTCTGCTACTGTGCTATGGTTCTCGTTATGTAAATAGGTTGACAAATCACAAAATGTAAATAATGGAATATCTACTGGAAAGGGAAAAAAACCAAGGTGAAGTCGTGTCATGGAACATTATGCACACGAGCGAGAAATTTGTGTGTAAATCTGCAGTCCTTGCAAATTCGTTTCAGGCAACAACCGTCGGCAACCCTTCTTTTTCAGTCTTCAACCCATGCATTCACTCATAACTCACCCGAGATAACTTTCTCCGCAGACTTTTTGTCATTTGTAGACATTAAATTGTTTACTGAAGGTAAATATACCACTAAAATCCTGAAATAAGACTAGCAATGGCACCTGTCTCTCTGTTATTGGTTCTCCCACGCACATTCACATTGAAAAGGTCAAAATAAGGTTTCGATTATTCCCTCATCTAAATTGTAAGCAAAATCTACTTGAAAGTGTGGTAAATAAATGTCCAATGTCACACTAGACAAATACAATACATATATAACGCTAGACAAACACAGACGCAGAAAAAGTTACAACACGTGTAGTTAGTATACAGAATAGTTTTCAGAGTCGCATCACGTACATACTTTACCACCTTAACCTCTGACATTGCATTTTCGTGTGCGTCTTTTGTAGTGAGATAAATTGCTCCCAATTCACAAGTCAGTCAGGCAGCAGTCGCAGGAGTGCCACAAAATCACTACAGCAATAATTCTTCACAACTCTTTCTAAAAGTAAAACAAGTCCATTCAAACCAGTACAGATATTCAAACCAGTTCAATCCGTAAACAGTTTCCGTGCAAAAATAGATACCTACTACCTACTATAAATAACACCCGTTTTTTATACTTTACGACCAATATTTAAAAAAATGCAAGTTGCAATATAATCATTACAGTATGTTTTGTGTAGGTCATCAATTTTTTCACTAATTGCTAATATATTTACGTTGTAGCTTTGAGTTTGAAAAATTGAATCTCACAATCAGTTGGAACGTGCACAAAAACGAGCATATGTATTTTTGCATTTTTAATATTAAGTAAAATCTTTCTGTACAATCAAAATTGAATATTATGTATTACTCAAAGAGGAAATTTAGATTTAAAATAAAATTCATATAGGCACATGAATAAAATGAAATATTTCATTTCAACTGTGCCTGTTGACAGTTGGCATTATCCTACTGTCCGTGTGTTCCCTGCACGGTCATTCAGATCTTGTCATGACGCAGTTTCCATAATATAAAAGTTTACATAACATAGCATCACACATTTACACTCTATACTGTATATTGCTACAGATATATATAATACTAGTAATCTATGGAGAAATAGTGGTTTGTATTTTCTCTCATCATTTGCGAACACTAAACACACATGGGTTTTGTACACACATAAGTATAGGGATGTGTTATTTGGTTTACTTTCTGTATGTAATTCATACAGCAATAAATATAAAGTACCCAAAGCAAACTTCGGACCAAAGAAAGACAGTGAGATTTATGACTGGCTGAAAATGTTTGAAGGTTGCTGTTGAGTGGTATAGAGAAGGAGTTGAATGCAATGCAACGCGTCCACACACAGACAAACATTGTAAACGTATTTGCAGCGTTTTGTTCAGCATTTTCTTTGTGTTTACTCATTCAGTGTAAGAAAGACTAACTGAAACTATTTATTTTGTACTCCCTTACTTATTTATACTGTAGCAGGAGTAACTAGCACACAAGAACAACCATCACTAACTTTGTAATTCACAGCAGCAGCAGTCTGTACAATATTATAAGGTCGTATATAGCTGTAATAGTAGTAGGGAAATAGTTGTCTTGTCTTTCTCTCTCTCTTATTTATGTTTACCGTTCCGATCAAAGTTTCAACTTTCCCTGCGAATTGGTCGAGTTCGAGATGCTCAGATGCTCGTTTCGTGGAGAAATCCTCAACTTGAATGTGTAAACAGAAATAGATACTTTCCACTACTTTGTATGTTCAACTTTGTGTGCAAAGCATGGCATTCCCATTATCTCCGTTGTATTACACATGTAGAACCAAGGCTATGGAACGCTAAACATCAACACACACACAGAATACACCAAAAGACAGAGCCGGCGACGACGGGCAAGACAACAGGGAGGCATTATGTAAAAAGAAAAACATAGACTCACAAGAAAAACAGGCTTAATGTATTCACTGTGAAAGTAAACACACAAATCTCCTTTATATACTCAAACTATACACTAACATTATACTGCACTATATATATTTATTTTCTCTAAACGTTACGTCAACCCTTATATAATATTTTAATGGCAACTGTGTAACCGTTACGTAATGTGGGTGTATATATGTACATATAAGCATTCTCTTCAGGAGACAATCTATCCATTACAAAAGGAAGTAGTAGAAGAAGAATGTGCATTGACTATAAGGTACCTCACTACTAGAATTACACATAAATATTCTCAAAGTGTGTCAAAAAGATAGGGGAAGTAGAGCAAATGTGTTTCAGCTACTGGCAGAGATAAGAAATGCACTCTGGCATCGTATGAAGGCATTATAGTAGTAGTAAAGGAGAATCGGGTAGAATCTGATGATGTAATGTTCTGTGGTAGTGTCTTTGTGCGTTCTGTGACGTCAGAAAGTCATATCAGTGAACTTTGGTGTATAGGAGAGGCTAATAGTCGTGCGAATGAATGATTTCCTTTCTCGGTGCAAAAGAGGAAAACAAATTATATATATATAAAATACCTTATACCTTATAATATCAATATCAACATACATACAGACTTATACTTATAAACAATGACGTAAGTATTTAAATAATACGGATATACCATAAGGAAGGATGTCTATAATGTCTGCTATAATTTAGAATTAGGTTATAGTACAACAGGAATGTTGCAGTTCCTGCTTAAAGTTCAAGTTTGGTGGTTTAAAGTCAATTTCCCAATTTAAATCTGCACCAATTCGTGTAATAGACACAATTTCGTTTTACTGCAGGAAATATGTCTGTATATCTTCACAATACAGACCTTGTGGCATTTGTTAAGTATATAATGTAGGCAAAAGCAAACTGAGAACGTTTATAGTAGAGAATTGTATTATGCAGAAGCAGAGAAAGAGAAATCTGTGTGTATCTCTCTCTCTCTCTCTCGACGCTCCTGGGTGAAGTGGAATAAGAGTTTGAGAAAGGAAGTCATGACGTCAATTGGAAGCCGGTCGCTTTGACTCTGTTCGCCTCCTACGCTTTCACCCATCAGCAGACTTGCATTATCTCATTTATCCTTTCACATTCGCCAAACAACTACACAAATACCTACTTGACTCTCTCTCTCCAATCCTAACACACACATCTACGCCTCAAAGTATTACGTACATACATGACTACACATATAGTTGTCGGAACAAATTAAACTTACGGGTTATATTATTATTTCAGTACGAGGCGCATTTACGAGAGTTCTATGAATGAATTAATATTGCAACAAGAGAAAGAGCTAGTAATTACTCTGCCATTGTTTTTCCAAGGAGAAGCCTCCCCACGTTTGACCTTCGTTCCTTTTTTTTGAATAAACGCTTTCATCTGACGCATGTTATTCTTTAGCCAGGGGTTCCTAAAGCGTGTTATCTCATCCAGTATGAATGAATGGGTTCTAAATTTAATGCTACTATTTCATGTGATGTTTATACTACATATATTACATCAGGCATAATATGTTATTATGAATTTTTGGGTACTGTCAGCAGAAAATTGTTCTGTGTGATCTCTCCATGGGTCTGGGTTATTATACTATTATGAGAAACCCCATAAGTGGTGAAAGCCATGTTGTAGTATTCCTATAAGTTATAAATATAGTATCTATACATACGTGGTGAGAGTATATAGTGTAATTTAGATTGTAAATGTATTAGGGGTTATGCGGGTAGCATCGGGATACCTAATTCTGGCCAAAGATTTCTTCCAGTAATTTATTTCAGTGTGGGAATCTAAACGGATGTGTCTAAGGGAAAGTTATTTAGTAATAGACTGGAATTGTATCAATGTGATAATCTCCAGTGATCTTTAATGGGGATATGTCATCGCTTAATGGTCTAAGAGGAAGAATATCACGTGGGACTATACACCGCAGTAGTATTTTATGCTCCTCTTTTAAGTAAGGTATTGAACCAATGAACTTCTGACTTTCTATTAGAAGTAGGTATATAGAGTGTAGTATCTAGGAGTCATGTTATAATCATATACAGTTTGTCGGGTAAATTGAAGAGGAAGCCCATTATAGATAAGCGTTCGTGGAATTTATATCATCCTAGGGAATTTTAATGAGATTAGAATGATTTTGTTAGGAAATGCTGCTCCACTATTACTTGCACATTAGAGAGAGAGAGAGAGAGAGAGCACTTCTGGTATTAGTAATACTACTCTTTTCCACTTGGCAAATAAACTTAGATTTCTGATGGGTTCTCCCGCTTTCCATGGTTCTGGTTATTAGATAATGTCAATTTAGGTATAAACGAGTTATCAAAAACGATTCAAGCAGGAAGGACACATTTAAAATGACGACAGGAGATGAATATGTCATTATAAATTATAACTTAAGTAGCAGAATGTGTAAGAACTGCATTTTATGTAAAGGTCAAAGAGTCTTATGGGTCTAAAAATAATTTCTGTCCTTCATACTTAATATTTTCCAAGATTTCTCATTTCTGTAATAATAATGTGTCTTAGGGAATAATGGAGTACTCAAGTCATTCACAAGGACGTACAGGATGAAAAAGCAATGCTCAAACACATGCATTATGTAATATACAAGTCATAAGAGTTGTCTTCATTTTAAAAGTAAGTAAAAGGTACAACAACAAAAAACTTATACATACAAATGTTTTCGTGATGTAAAATAGAAGTAGACAGGGTAAAAAGATAAGGAAAGTTTCCAACAAAAGTAATGGGATTGATGTTGCTGCTACCACTGCTACACATTCATGGAAGAAACTAGTTGGAGAGAATAACGCGAAAATATGGTGAATGAGGTTGACAGCTTTGCTTTGGCAGTTACTCCCGGTTCTCTCTCTCTCGCAGATAAAAGCAGCACATTGTAAATGGAAAAGAAAGAAGCAGATGAGGGAAAACTTCAAAAAAATTATTTCTTTTCTATGTCATTCGTTTCTTCTTCTTGCCTGCTTTCCATTTCAGCGGAGACGCTTTTGGTGCATACATTTGGGGCTGTGCCCCATATATGCACTTTCTGTGTTACCCATCACTTAATATCTGGAACACGAGGTAGTTACCATTTGGAAAACGCTCAGTTCAGAAATATAAAGGCGTGAGACGAGTCTTTCACTCTATATCTCTCACATTCAATGTTTTCCCACATGTTTCTGAAATATCAAACTTATATCATGCCTATCTACCATATAGTACATATATACTTTCATGCTCTTGTGCTTACATTCGTACTTATGTGAAAAAGAAACTATGATATTTGTTCTTCTGACAGAGAATGAAGATAATACAAGGAAACACACACAAAATTGTATCTCACGCCCATATTCCAACTGAGACACAAGTATATAGGCGTCACACGTACAACTTACATAACACTTATTATACCTTATATAACTTATAATACCTATAGTATATATTCTCATATAGGATTGCTATAAACTGTAGCAATTTTACATGGTAGTATAAGAATAAGGCCAAGTTTCCCGAAAAGTAAGTCGCGCACATAATATATGCAGGATAAAGTGAGTGGGTGAAAGTAAGCGACATAAGGAAAAGGTAAAAGTTATTTGAATTGCCTTATTGCAAAAGTAAAAGTAAAGCGGGCAAATAATCCAAAAGTATAAAGTCAAGCCAAGGCAGCAGGGAGTCAGTGTTCCGCTACATGGCATATAAAAGCATTTCCAGCTAAAGCAATCCGAGAAAATGTAAGTGGAAATGGCCTTCTCTCGTATATTATATACCCATGTACAGATATGCCTATAATATAGGGATGATGGTTAGATTACCTTATTATATGCGATTATTGCAATGTGTACTTATCCTAGTACTACGACTTACCACTGCGGTGTAGCAGCAAGGACCACCATTATAATATTACAGATACATACACAAACACACGTAGTACTACAACAACGAGTTTTCTCACAAATCTCAAATCCTTTGCCCTAAATACATACGTTTGTATAAGTAAGTACAAGTTTTCAAGTGCTTTCCCACATAGGCAAACACACAACGGCCGACGAGAGGTGTACCAGCTGCCGTCGTCAAAATAACTGACGACAAGAATTCTCTTTCAATATTATTACTGTACTTGCTCAAAAATTCTACAATTCCACGTGCATACCCAAGTTAAGTTTGCCTACTCGTTAAAAAAATACTTTATTTTTTACGCTGTACGTGTTTTATTACATTTTAGTGGAATATGCATTTTAAAATTGCTACATAGGTTTTCCTTCTCCGTAGTCATCTTTGGGTAAATTTGTGTCTTTGTGTGAATGACTGCAATATTGAGATTTTAAATTTATAAATGAAATGTTTCAGTAATTGCGTATTTTATTTTGAACGGAGCAAGTTTGTGAATAGTGTGGTTGGTTGTTGTGATGGAATGGTTGAAGTGGTAATGTATTTGGTTCTCTGTGTGGGTTAGTAATGTGTGAGGTGAAAGCAAAGTAAAAAGAGTCCGGGAATGAGATTTCCGTTTTGACTGTGGGGTGGTAGAGTGCTTATATGTAGTTAGTAGTTTCCCTACTTGTTGACTCAGGATGAGTATCTACATGTCAAGTTGGCCTTGTCATACGAGACACTCCACTTTTCTTTATTTTTCACAATCATTTTTCATCACTCCCCTTTTCCACCTCCACTTCAACGAATTTCACATACAAAAACATCTGAAATTTTCACTGAAATATTCATCTACACGAATCAGCTTAATATCTGATGAACACATGTACTTTTGTCAGTTACTTTCTCTCGTTTTATTTTCATACTTTCTTGTCTCTTCGTATTTCGCACGCACTTGTGAGACACAGAGAGAGAGAGAAGAATGACGAGAATGTAATGAAATGATTCAATGAATAAAACAAAAACTTCTTGACTCTTTCTTTTGCTCTTGTCCCCACATACGTATACACAACACACACTTTGAAAAATGTGGACAGCATGCAATTCCATTCTAAGCAGTGTGTGTGCATTACGATCACAAATGTGTGAATTCTTTTTCATTCGTTGTCGTTTTGTGTTTCAGCGCATATAAAGAGCCAAGTCTTTCACTTCACATCACATTTCTCTTATTCTTGTTCGTTGGAATAATACACTCTGCTCGTAAATACTGAAGTACATCCTGCGACTTCCCCTGGAAACTTAACTAGCAGTAAGTAGAACAGAATTGAATAAGAAGTAGTGCAAGTTAAGAAATAGATCGACTTGAAGGAGAACAGGCGACATAAATGCAATACATTTTTTCCTTGTCATTTAGATTTAGTAGTACAAGCCTCAAGTTTCCCCATAGTACCTTGTCCGCCCGGCCTAATGTATTTCCTTTTCACTTTTTCTCTTTTTTCTCAAAGTGTGCAGTCAATACTGCTTCTGTCTTCTATAGGCATCGGTTTAGACACCCAAAGCATAAAAGCATATTAGTATAGACACCTAACTGGTTTAAATAGGTATACCAGAAAGAAATTGTTAGTAAAACAGGCAAGAGTCAATAGGAGAATAGTAAACATGTGCCCTATATGCCTTTACGTATAGTTTAGGAGTACGAGTATCAGTCATGTTAGATTTTTTAGTAGGGAACTGCCTTTCTTAGCTTTTGGCTGCTGCTCCTTCCATGTAGAATTTAGTGTATACTACGTACCTTGCATTGTAAGAAATATTGGAAGAAGAAGAAGAGTAGGAGGACGATATTATTGGAAGAGGACTAAAAGTATACGACGAACGAACGTTGGAATTGAGTTGAATTTTCTCCAAATTGGATTCACGCTCGACAGATACAACAGAGAAAGCAAACTACACGGAGAGAATTGTCGAGAACATTTTCTCTTCCACTTCTATACGTATTTATATAAAAGCGTTTACCTTCCACACGGATATGTATGCCATGTGCTTATCTACTCGTACAGCATAGAAACTATATAGGTATACTTTCAAGAACAAGCTATTTTAGACATTACTCGCCTATATAGAGTGAGTAAGGTAAAGAATGAGAAATTTCTGGTAGTAATACTCTAACTAAGCTTCGTTTGCTTTGTTGAGCTTGACTGGTACTGGTAGTAGTAGTAATAGTTAGTCGTGTGAAAGAAGTATATACTAGGAATATAGATAAATGTTATAGTTGTACAAGGAAACATGTATAGTGGTTCTTATTATAGTAGTCTTTGCTAAATATGGTTTAGGATTTATTCAGTTGGGAAATTTACATTAGCTTACTACATTGCACTCCTGGCTCGGTTGGATTTGCTTCGCATCAGAAAATATAATTCCAGATGTTCGTCATATTATATTCCGCTATATGCCATGGCCATATGGAGCACGCAACATAACATACCTAGGCAGAGTAAGAGGCTGCAGCTTCTTAGTTCATGACTACCTGTGCTTTGGTGTGTTCCAGTGAGCACAGCGGTAGCATTCTCTCGTTATTTCCCCTGAGAACATTCAAAGCTTCTTTGGATAAAGAGTTCATAATAAACCCCAGCTCTCTCTTTCTCTCTCTCTAACTACAATTGCGTCCCTTTGCAAAATTTTTACAGAAAAATTCAACCTAACTGCGTAATTGAACGGAAACCCATGTATTTTACCTATCGGGTGCGTATCATATAGAAGTACAATGAAAACTTACTGTTTGCATCTTTAAACGAGTGTGTTGTATTATACACGTGTATAGAGAGTACATATAGGGAGGTACAGAAGTACCCAATATATAGTTTGAGAATGGAAATAAGGAGCCTTTTTCGTTTCAAGGGCAAACACTAATACCACAAGCGGAACAAACAACCCGTCTACTTACAAATGAGTTCGTTAGTTATCCAATTCCTCAGAAACTAAGCCTCAAGAATAGAAAAGTAGGATTACTAACGATAAGGAGTACTATATAGGCACTTTCGCCACATCAGCCTGTATATATTGCTTCAATGATCATTCCATTTTATGTTATAGGCTTTTCCAAACATACACACTACCTAACCAAACTACCTGTGATAAGCTCAATCTGTAATTTCGAATCGAATTTGCAATATACAGCTCATAAACGAATTTAGCAAGAATACTGATACTTCATGTCATAAGACAAATGAAATACTACAGAATAAGAATAAACTGTATTGTTATTGGTCTCAGGTGAATAAATTATTGAATTCACCAACCATTACACCAATCTTAAATATAAACTATTGCAATCATTACAAACGAATATAGAGATTATGTTAGTTAGGTAACGTGCTCAAAATGTCTTCTACAGTCCTATCATTACCCAGTTTACTGACCTAACCATTCTTTTGTATAGATATGACATACAATGCACCTCTGTTATCGCTATATCGTTCAAGAAGTACAACAGTTTAAAAATTATTATCTTCACAATATTCATTATCTCGGGGAAGTAAAAATAGTACAACAATGGAACTTTAATGAAATAGTAATATTAAGAAAGCACTAAAGCAGTCAGGAAAGGACTTAAGGAGTCTTATTGACTATGCATTAATCTTGTCAATTGAATCTCAAAGCACACACTTAACCTTAACTATACATCACAGAACGTACCTGTAACTTAACATTTATATTTGAACGTTAAATATTCTGCGCATAAACTTAAATTCATTAGATATCGAAATATTTCTAAAAATATTTTACTAGCTTTAATTGTAATGTGCATTAACTTTTTCATCGTTATTAACTTTTTATGTAATATTATATTATACAAACTTGTGGA
>JABASD010001733.1:0-35369 GCA_019776165.1 Pogonognathellus flavescens
AGGCCCGTAGCCAGGACTTCAGTTTGGGGGGGGGGGGCACGACCTAATAATTTGACATTTGGGGGGGCACGACCTCAAAAAACACAGTAAAAAGGGGTTATTTGCTGCCTTCGGCCGCAAATAACCCCTTTTTTCCGGAATTTGGTGGGGGTACGTGCCCCCTGTGGTCCCCCTCGCTACGCCCCTGGTACAAACTTACATTTAGCTTCAGAAGAAAACGTTAAAATTTTACTGAAAAGCTGTAACATTTTTGAAATCTCCACCATCTCATCTCATGAATTTATTTGGTGATGGTGGTTCTGAAAATCAAGACGCTTACCTACTAGTTGGTAATTTTGATTTTTTAGTTGATATCAAAATTATGACAAAAAACAACTTTTTTATGAGAATATTACGTTTGAATTTTTTTTAGAATTGTTGTCAACTGCAGTAATATTAAGATGGTGGCCTTCCAGCAAGGAATATTATATTATTTATGTAAATAAATGAGAAATAATGATAAGTATGCTTGCCAGTTATCAGGAGTAAAGCTATAATATAATATTATCTACTTTATATTCTGTGACCTGGCTTATCTGACAGAACATATAATTATAGGTACCTATTTGTGTAAAGTATAATCGATATATTATAATTGACAATTGTAAGAATTTTATCATTGTAGTAATAAGAAAATATTATTATGAGTTTATCTTATTTGTAAATCAGTTGCCTTCGTCATCAAGCAGACAGTATTATATATAAATATACCTGGTATGTAGGCACATACTGTCATACAATTTATAAATAGGTATTCGACAACGTGATACCAATAATATAAAAATTACTACCCTGACGCCATTAAATTCTCCACGTTCATCAGGTTGATATTTACAATTTTGGCTTTCTAATGAAAGAAGGGATATTGGAGGACAGTTAGGATTAGGAAGGATGATTCTTTTAGTTGTATGCAACATTGTAAACCACCTAGAATACGAAAATAAATATGGAAACAAGGTACTAATATTATAGGGACCGACTGAATATGAAGTAAGGAGGTCTGACAGCGGAGCCATGGTAGTAAAATTTAATGCGGTGGATTATTCATATTCATGAAAATAAAAATAGAAAACTAAATTGGAATCTATAATTCTCCTTAAAACAGTATTAATAAAAAATAATAAGAAAACTAAGCACAATCATGTTGTCATAGATTTACTTCATGAATGTATCTATTCTTTACATTTTATTACTTTAAGTAAAGGTAACTCGGAAGATATTTTAAACGTGTAAACATGCACACAAAAACTAGAACTGTAATAATTCTATAATAAATGTTCTAGTTCTGAATCCCTATGAGAGGGCGGTAATCATATTGAAATGTAATTTGGTTCTGCAGAATTATTTCATATTATGAAATCATAAAATTGGGGAAAATTGGGGTTACAAACCAAAAAAATAATCTGAATTTATACAGGAGTCTCTTTCAAACCCTGTTCCATGATTTTCATATTCTATTGCCATCAGAGTATCTGCTAAAAGTAAAGCAGTGTACTACTAGCATACGTATCGCATGTGATGTACAGGGTAACAAAATAAGTGAGAGTCTTAGTGTTCCCCAATTCGGGGAATGTGTATAATATCTCATGAATGAAAGTTAAAAATGCCCTTAATGGAAAGTTAATTAGCTGAATGTCCATTTATCTCCGTAGTAAACTATTTTAGGGTCCATATATTTGACAAGAACCAGAAATTTCATGGACCAACAGTATAAGGAAAGAACACATGGAGTATGTGTTGCATTTGGTTTCGGTGTATGTATTTCTTCTGTTCTGGCTGTGCTGTGGTGTCACATGATAATGGAGTCTTTCAGTTAGAAGAAGGGTGTGATCAGCATCCAACCACCAAGTTCTTTCAACTGCTAGAGAAACATTTCATTAGGATAGTCAGAATATTACAAATTAAATTGAATCATATTTTGAAGTTGAAAAAGTAAAACTGTTATTACGTCAGGCGACAATAATAAAATATCCTTGCTATATTTTGAATTATAAATGGCTTCGCAAACCCAAGGAATTCAACAGCTTTTAGCTGCAGAGAAAAGGGCAGCTGAAAAGGTTTCAGATGCTCGTAAACGTAAGTAATTTTTAATTTTGGTCTTAATTTCAATAAAATAACTTTATCGACTATTTATTTATATGATTACTTTCAACTTTGTTGGATACGTGTTTCATTAGTAAATTATTTGAAGTTTTGTTTTGATTTGATTAAATTAAAAAATAGCAAACTAGAGAAACTTTTAACTTTATTAAGTTTACAAAATTGTTTATAACTGCAGATAATAATGGTTTTCAAATAATCCGGAAGCATATTTATTGTGTCTATAACAAAAAAAAGTTACTGCTACTAATAATAATAATATTTAAGTGTAGGTTTAAATGGAATAATATAATGTTGAATATTGAATGTATATTTCTCAAAGCTGTTAACCTGCCAGAGGCCAGAGCTATTTGTTAACTGTTCTATTGTACATTAATTTATATTTTATGTGAATTGTAATTCCACTTTCAATTGATCTAAATGTTTTATGACGTTTTTATTTACTTTTCAATTTAGGAAAAGCACGTAGATTAAAGCAAGCTAAGGAAGAAGCTCAAGCAGAAATAGAACGCTATCGTCAAGAGCGAGAAAAGCAGTTTAAAGATTTTGAAGCAAAGGTAACCAAAAATATAAAATAGTTAGTATTTTGTTTCATCCAGTTGTACTGTCATTGACCCCATTTTGCAATTTATCTTTAGCACATGGGCTCTCGTGAGGATGTTGCTGCTCGAATCGACCAGGATACAATTGCTAAAATTGAAGGAATGAAACAACAAGTCGCATCTAATAAAGAACAGGTATTTGAAAACAATTTATCTAATAAAAGTAATTTCTACTCCCCAAAATTACATTTCGGTAACGGACATCCTAGAAGTAACATCAAATTTTAGTTGTGCGTGGCTCAGCACTTCTACCAATGCTATTGTATCGAAATTAAATTCAAATTTGAACTTCATTGGTGGAAGTCCTCAGTGTACAGTACAATATCTGAATGTTGCCAATTACAATTAGCATAAATGTACCTACTAACAATTTATTTGTTCCCATAATGTTTTCACCACAATATATTATTTTCTAACAGGTTATGACTCGACTCCTGGAATTTGTTTGCGAGATCAAGCCGGAGCTTCACAGAAATTATCGCCAAGATATGTAAATATTCATCGTGTCTGCAACATTATTCAGCTGTAGAATCCTCAGGTTCAAGCTAGTACAGAGTCAAAAATAATTATTAGATTCTCATTTGAATTGAGATTTAGATTGTGCGTGTATAATGTAAAATGAACCAGTATATTGTATAATGATATGATATGATAATATAATATAGAATATAAAACTCCTCCAGCACGGTCACTAAAACTATTTGAACGAGTCATACAACAGAATCCTGCATCTGTGTCTCATTTATAATAGGTGCCTATAAGGTGGTACTTGGTACATTGGTGTCTATTAGGTAGTCAATGTAGAATGTACTTATAGTTTGCGTAGTAGTCTGTTTGGCGTTAACGTTATAGCCTTTAATCGACTTAAGTATGTATGACGATTGTGTCATAATGAATAACAATAAGTAGATACAGATATTAAAATGTAAATCATTTATGAGTCTCCCTTTGTGTCCAGGAAAACAATAATATCGGTTAATTCTAATAATGAGTGGTAAGGAAAATTTTCCATTAAATTTCTTAACTGTGATGGGTAAATAAACAGATCGTACATATTATATTATAAGTGGATTTTTGTCTCATCTCAGACTTGTTTACCATTTAATTGAAGTACAACTTAAAATGTAAAAATTGTGAAAGTAAACATTCCAAAAGTTTATTGCAATCATTTATATACTGGTGGTTATTTTCTTTTCTCAGCTCTAAATAAATAAGTAGTCATTTTTGATCGAAAAAGAAATTCTGCAAACGTAACACTATTTAATATTAAGGTACTTATAAGCTCATTCAGAAATATTTCATTCAACTCAATCAATGTCTTTTCTCCATTAATTACATGATAGACTAGATCTAGAATTTATAACATTTTTTCTTATCACCATTTTCATAACTAATGACTGGCATAATGTTTTAGGTAAAGGTTTGGAAGAATATTATCTGCCCATTCTGAATTGTGTTAGAACCATATTGAGAGCAGATCAACCTCTTTACCAAATGTGCACGTATCGGCACTTCATATTTCATTTGTTCGATAGAACAATCAATGCAAACAGACATTTTAAGGTGTAAATGTTTTAGGGAGGCGTACTTGCTGCAATGCACAGACAACCAGAAACCTTCTAGATCTGCAGAGATACAATGATACAAATGTGCTGCATGCTATCTCTATGTGCCTAATCCTTTTAAATGGACTGTATAAATATGAACATAGTAGCTGCATAAAATTGACACACTACCATAGCTAACTATGGTAGGTGTAATGGTGTACGAATGCCTAAACTAATTATGATGTATTTTGGAGTAAGCGTTCCATAAACATCGGTAAAGAACAAGCTAAATTAATTTTAAAGTTTTTCACACATTTACATTTGAAAAAAATGTTCGCTATATTTTAGGGGCAAACATTACAGTCTCATATTATACTGAAGTTGAGCCGGGTATAATATTAGAATTAGATTATACACAGATTCTATAGATATTTCAAATTCAAACAATGATGATTTAACCTACAAATCATCTCATCATAACTTTACAATTTACATAAACAATGAATAAAAGATTTTAACAGCAAATCCTTCTTAAGTAGCGTAAGCTATTTTCTAATAATGGTGTCTACGTCTGTCCGTCCGTCCGTCCTTGACCGCTATAATTCCCAAACGGATTATTTTCGTTGAAACTTCTCATACGTGATCTGTGGGTCACAAGAAATAACTTCCTAGAAAATGGAGTCAATCGGTGACATCGAATATTTAGTAGCGGAAGCTACTTTATAGGAAGGTTTTGTCTGTGTGTCTGTGTTTTTGTCATAGCGATATCTCTACAACGATTCAATTAAACTCGTTCAAAGTTTGTCAAAACAGTTGACAATAACAATGGATAACTCTTTTGTACACAACTCTTGTCAAATCAACTGACGTATCAGTTGACAAAAGTAAGCAACTGTTATTTAGCATAGGTAACATTGTATCTTACGCTACTTTATTTGCCGCCGTTTTGAATGGTTTATTTAAAAGAGTATTTTATAAAAAATAAAATATTTGATATGACTTGCAGCGGATGAAATGTGTCTGTCTTCATGTATGTATATGGTATTTGAGATATCTGAAGAGATGCACCTGCACTAAATGCAGTTATGCTTGCTTCATCTAAAAAGATTTATGACAAGCTTTATCGTATACTAGCATAGATTTTGCATGGGTTGGCAAATCCACATCTCTGGCATATGAGATAACAAAATATGACATGAAAAGTTTCTCCGTAACAAATTATTTTATTTAGAGATAGCATAAATGTAAATTACTATGTCTTATGAATGATGAGGCGATATGCAGACCTGTCTAGTGAAATAGCCAAAGGGCAAAGATCACTATCTATCAGTCCGTATCAATTCAATAAAATCAGCACTACACATTTACATCGGTTTTTTAATTTATGAAAAATGCATCTTTATTTGGTGACTTCCGCCCACCATCGTATTCGCAACCAAATAACGATGACATACATTCAGTAAAAATTGTTGGTCTTCTATCAGCACTAAACTTGTTTAAAAGTGGAAAGGTAGTGGTAGTAGTGTCTGCCAGCGGCAACCATACAGAAAATCTTAAGGTAAACCTGCAGACTTGTTGGTTCATAGACAGAAAAGATTGTAGGACCCCCGTCTCTCAGCATTATTGTTACCGGGTAATTATTTCGTTAGTATCACATAGTTTCAGTTAGGCACTTAACTAACTAGAACTTTAGCACAAACATTTTGTAAATGGGTGTATTATGATGAACATAGTGAGTAGGTACATGCACAGTGGGTATGACTATTCATGGGATATTCCAAAGAAATGTCGAGATAAGCATAGCGTGATGCTACCAAATTTGTAGCAAATTACATATTATATTACACGTAAGCTACAATTAGATATTTATCTTTTACCATACTGAATTTGTTCACTAATTCCATTCCAAAATCTATGAAATGCTGAAATATTTCAAATTCTATTTGACTTAGCACAATGAACACATTACCATAATATAAAATTTGATAAATAAGTCTACCATTAACTTGTTAGGACTAAATAATATTATTATAGTAGTTGTGTACAGGGCTAAAAAATAAATGTGGAAAGGTGATTAACCTTTCCTATGCGAAAACAAAAATGCCACCGAATGGTCATACCCATTGTATACATCTTTTAACAAACGCATTAATAAACTATTTAGATTAATGTATTCAAATGTTTTTTACAGATGGTTACAAGTTTTAATAAGTAAGTAGTTTAAATAGTAGTATGTTGTATTGCATTAAGAACTGACTATTTATACTAATCCGTCTTATTTATTATTAAATGTATTAATCCACACACCACCATTGTGTTGAGTGACATGTATACCATCGTTTCACTGGGTCAAAGAGTCATTCCATTTTGGACTTAACAGTGAGCAGTTGGAGAAGTTGATTAGTTGTTTTATATCAAGTAAAGAATGATTTGCACAATATATCTGCAGAACCTTATTTCAACTATAGTTATTGAAGGAATTAATGTACAAGGAGAAGAAACTCTTTGCGAGAAAATTAAATGTGTGCATGTTACAATAAACAGCACAATTCCGAAGATTAGTGTGTTGAGAGCTACACCAAAGCAGGTAAAGGCAGATGAGATTAGTGTGATGGGTGGGGCGAGTGAAGATGGATGTCATTATTTAGCACATGCATCGCTGGAGATTTAGTGACTGTTTATGGCAAGACAACAAAAGGAATTAGTTAGCAGTCGCCATACGTATTTAGGAAGAATCGAACTCTATCCGAGGCAAATTAAGATTTGGTCGGAGAGGTGCGAGATGTTTTCCTTCTCGCATGCTAACACTTCTCCTGGCTCTCCGAATCTTCTCGTCTTCCACAATTGGGGCACTGAACAGTTTTAATCTCGTCTCAAGGATCTCGCGGTTTCGCTCGGCGTTTTTATGACGAGCGGCACGGAGCTCCGTATCCATTTCTACTCGCGTTTTCTCTAACTCTTTCAACTTGATCTCTGCTTCTGTAAAAGGGATATTGAGGGAACCTTATCAAAGTGTACCTTTCCATTCTATTTCTATGTATACGTTAACAAGAAGAACCAGCAAACTAAAGCTAGGTCAGCAGCCTACTCTTTATATTATATTAGTTGCTTATGTAGTCCTGGAAATAACTACATAATCATATTCTGTATTTATCCTTAATAGTTATTTAACAATAGAGAAAAGGGAACAAGATTCTATAATAAGAGTCATGACAAGTCGTCAGAGCAGTCTCGCTCTTCAATTTTCTTGCCTTCTAGTTGACGCTCCATTTCCGATTGCCTTTGTAAATACGTCTTTGTCTTGTTTCGTTCCATATCCAAAAGTTTTCGTTGTTCCTCTTGCAATCTCTCTAACTCCTCTCTTTTTGCCCATTCCTCACTTAAAATACGAGCCTGCAAACTCCTCACAAGTTCCTCATCTTTCTTCGCTTGTATTTCCTCGGCAAGTAACTTTTCCAATTGTCTTCTGACTTCATCCAAGTGTCGTCTCTGCTCTTCCTCGATTGCTTTCTGCAAGGCCAGTTCTTTTGCCTGGTCTTCTGCTGCTTGTCGTGCCTGTTTAATAACATCCGTTCCCTCATTGTTGTTGACATTAATGTAAGTTTTACGAGATTAATATCTGCACTCTGTGTCTGTGCAGAAAACTAATGAACCTTACCAGCTTTTCAGCCATCAGCATTTCTCTCGCTCTTTCTCCTTCCATGTGACGCCGAATTCGGATTCTATGCCATTCCAAACGCCGTTTGTTTTTCAAGTGTCTTCCATACGACTCTTGACTGTGCAGACGAGACAAAGCCATTCGTAAAGATGTCAACCATTGTGAACGATACCTAGAGTTATGCGTTTCAAAGTTTAGGAATTTACAAAGAATGAAGGAAATAAATTACAAGTTTTATATTCTTTCAACGAATGATCCTTTTGCAAATGAATGATCCAAATATTCCGCTTCATTCTGTTAGTGGATACCTTTCACTTCTAACAGCGGTAGGTGTATGTAAAATCTGTATATGTATGTATGTCTGTGTATGTGCGTTTTAATTCTGAGCTAGCTTTGCACTATGTACTTAGATTAAACTTTTGTTCTCTCACTGTTAATACAGTTTTCAAGTGACGAATTCGACCACAATTAATAAAAAATTTGTAATTTAATGAGCCTAAATGATCTACTTCTGTTTTAATCATTGACTAACCAAATACGAGTTATATGCCTTACACAAATATCTTTGTTAACTATACAATATGCAATTGTATCACTTGTCTTTAGTGTTATTTAACGGGTTCAAGTAATCGAGCAGCTCCTTTTCTGGTCAAAGATACGAACTGTATGTTTCCATACTGTACAAAGGGAGTACCTACTTGATACAGATCATCTCTATTTACAAAACAAGGTTAATATTGTGCAAACTTCTGAGACGGTATAAAAGCTGAAGTACTGACATGGCATTGACAAAACAGAGTTCATGAAGGACGAATCAAAATGGTTGTAAAAACTTGATTTTGTCTCTGATTCTCATTTGACTACAAGAAAACAGTTGCAAATAGATATCATTGTCAGTCGTGATATGATCTTTTACATTTCCAACACTTTTGACAACAACATAATAAAAATAGTATGGAAATTCCTTGACAGCATCTTAATTTAAATTTGCAATGATGATCTTTACTACCAAGAATAACCTATGAACATCCATACCTAAATATGGAAATTTTGTTATCCAAAGCGAACCTTCTGTTATAACCAGAATACTTCATTCTAATAGATATTGCAATTTATACTAATTGCAAGTTTAGTATTTATGCGCCAGATATATGATTAATAGTAATAAATTATACATGATTCACTAATTCTGTGTCACAATTTTGCACGGTATGCCATCTATAAACCTACATGAATTCCGTACATCGCATTGTAATACGAAGTGCAAACAAAAACACTCGAACTATCCTTACCAACTTCAACAAGTTAAATATAGTGCAACGTAATATCTAGCGTGTAAAGTTAGCGTCTCACGTTTCTGCACTGCGATTTTGACATATAGGTGAGAAAGGAGATGCTATTACAAGCTTAATGAGAGCATGTAAGTAGGTAGGGTCGTATTGAGTCCTTTAATTAGGACTTTAATGAAGATGGGCAGTATGGCATGTACTTAAGACAAGGTTAATAAATGTGTTAAAAGAAACCTTTTATCCAAAGTTGCTAATTGTAGTACACGATCCGAAGTAATGACATAGAAATGGTGAAACTTGGAGTTAGTATTGTCAGGTCCTTCTTCAATTCGAGTTTGGGAATCAAACTCAATGTTTTTAGGTTTTTTAGGATTAGAATAGTATGTCAGTCCTGATGATTTTAAAACCACCAATCTTTCCACGTACTTTGGTAAATATTCACCCCGTTTTAATAACGTTCCCTGTGAAAAAGCAAAATCAATTAGGTATACCTTCCCTTGTATCGGTATGAAGTTTAGTAAGATTGCATACATTTTAAATCTGTATTAATCTACTAACCATTGTTCATCTAAATAACATTGCACAATTTACTTGGAAAAATTTACATCGTCAGATAATTTTAATAGTTTTGACATTCAGTTACTGTCTTTGAGGAAATGTGTAAATGTGAATGGTAGTATTCGTGATGTAACATGGGGTTACCTTTTTAATAATGTCATCTACAAACTCCTCATAAATATCTTGAATGACTTCAGCAATCTCTTCCACCTCAAAATGTTTCATAAACTTCAGCTCAATGACTGACAGAAATGTTTGGAAGTCAAAGAGAGCATTTGAGAATAGACACTAAAAGAAAAGGTCAAGATTACTAGAACGTTCTTAAATACATACAATAATTTATTACTTCATCATAATACTATAATTCAACCACCAATATTTTTTGTATAGAAATGGTGGTAAATGAATCATATCTGTGGAGAGAAAAATCGCACACCCCTTTATAGCGTGACATAGATCAAGTGTTACTTACTATGCACATGGTACATTGTAATGTCATGTTATGATAATTTTGGAATATTTTGGTATTCTTGACTACTTAAAAAAAGTAAGAACGATTTTATGCTTCAGATACTCACTTCGAAGTCTTCTTTGAGGTCCCATTCTTTACTAAGCACAGAAAGAAACTTGGTGAACACTAAGTCGGCCTCTTCGGAACACAGTAGAACCTATTAAGCATATCAATTAATTAATTTACGTATGTTTATGATTTATGACAGTAAAAAATGGATTAAAATGTTAGAGTTGGGTTAAAAGTTAATAGTTCATGTTGTAGTAATAGTGCTGATAAATACAACCATAAATATTTAATAACAGTAATAAATTATTATTTTTATGCCCGACTATATAAATGTTCCAGAGGGGATACTATATATTTTAATATTATTATGTAAACCATTATATTAAAATGTCTCAACTCTTATTTTCTGTTTGTATTTAATGAATGGAAGATTTTAAGATTTGCTTTACACGTGATGAAAAATGAGAAAGTCTTAAAGTTTAAAGGCTTCTCTATTCTACCAAAAAATAACCGTTTAATTAAAAAATGAGAAACAGAAAGATTATTAACTTACGCGAATACCTATACCACATATAGTACGTAAAATTGTTTATATTATATCGGGGTACTTAACCTGAGCATTATCATTGTCAGGGTCCCGTATAAGATCCGCTAATAGACAATATATCCGAAAAAGTTTGTAGGCGCTCTCTGAACTGAGACATGGTTGGCGTTTGGAAGATTCAGCTGTCAATTTAGATTTGCTGACAATCCAGCAAGCCTCGTCAATGCTACTCTCCAATATGACGAGCTCTTTCCTGTTTATAGAATCACTCTGCGAATTGAAAACCTCTCTTGTCAGATAATTCTCGAACTGGGTAAACGTGAGACTTTGTGAGCTGCCGTAGTCGTCCAAACCGGAGCTAAGTCCTTGACAGTCGAGAATTGTCCCTAAACTGGCCACTAAAACCTGTCACAATCAAATTCATATTACTCTCTCGAGATCGTTCACGCAAATCCGCAACCACTATACACTAATACTATTCATCAATGACAAAAACGTCAAGGGCAAACTTATTTAACACTTTTCATGTTACATCGTCTCCGTCTCCGCTTTACATCGAAACATAATACTCCACATTCTCAATGGAAACCATATACATAAAATATTATTCCTTTTAAATTTCTACAATGCACGTACGGACATTGCAAATATCAAGCACAGCAATCTTCAATATGGTCAGACACAAACACATTTCAACAATTTATATTATTTATTATGTTTGTTATGTCTACAATGCAGTTGTAACAATGCATTTATTACAAATACAAGCAAACCGTGTATACCTACGATTCGTAGGTAAAAATATTGTTATACTGTATGTACAAAAAGAAATGTTATTTCCTTGTTATTATTAAAGAAATGCTATTAAATGAGAAAAGAATTTACAACAATAATAATATTATTTCCATAGGCACTTCATTGGTGTGTGAAGCAGAATATATGCTATAAACGTATACACACTGTACTTTCAATTGCAGTATAGCCATACGCACATAGGTATACATTGGTTGCTTTACTTTGCAGTTTCAGTGTTTTACACTGTAACTTTTTAGTACGAAAAATATGTATTAAAACTAATCATTATAAAGTGCAAGATACCTTAAGTCTTGATTTGGGTGCTGAGAGACTTTCCTGGTCGGTCAAAGTTGAAAAGGCATGCCAGATGCTATTTCGCACAAATTCAAGTAGCACTGCCATTTTCGGCCCTCCAGCGAAATCTTCCCTGAGAGCAACCCTTTGGTGCTTTGAAGACGTCAACTAACTGTGGTAGTAATGAGACGAAATGAATTGTCTTGAAGTTGGTCTTGGTCCTGTTTCTATTCCATGTACGTACATATAGTCAACTCACTCACAGCTCCTTCTTCTCCTCTTCCTTAACAAGAAAAGAAAATGCTCTTCCTCACAAAAACACAATACACGAATTGAATAATTTCAATGCACGTCTCTCTATAGTCTTATTACTGCTATTCTCTCTTGTCCTTGTCTACACTAGGACATCTCACTGAGACTTGAATGTTCAATTCATCCAACCAACAAGTAAGCAACAAACGCCGTGTGCATTCTCCACTCTACGTGTACAAGTAATAGTGTAGCATACACGCTACTTTATTAGTAAGTGCTAGCAATATTAATACTACTACAAAGAACAATTTTCAGTCGCAGTCAACAACAACGCAACATAACAACGTTGTAGGTCTGTAGGGAGAGTGTGTACATGGAAGAGGAGTGTAATCACAACACACACATACACACAGAAAACTTAAAGCTAAAGCCTACAAAAGAAGATGACTGTTCTTCTGGTAGTATCTCCCAGCAGCATACTCAACACACAGAACCAACACACTCACAGCGGTGTATAAAATGCTTGTATTAAAATTGCATTCAGCCAGAGAGAACGAGAGACAAGACTTACACATCAGATCAGAGAAAATCCCAATAACAAACTAACTCAAAGAAACTGTTCAAAAGCATTTGAGAATGAAGACGCTCTTCTGAAAGACACGAACTGCTGTAGTGGACTGACAAGCATAAACTTCGGCTTAAGCCTCCTCTCCTCTCTCGCAGCCTCTTGCACAATTATTATTTGCTCATCTTATCATCTCATCTCTTCGTGCCCAACGTGATTTTGTCCTTTTAATATTACACACACACCACATACTTATGCTCATATTGCATTTCATTATTTTACAGTACCTTACTGTTGTTGTACGTACACCTTGTTGCATTGCATTATGCTTTACTTACTTTTTACTACCTAATTATTACACTGGCAGAATGTATTTGTATCTGTGATATGCTCTCGATACCTATTCCTCACAGTCACATCATCATCCTCGTCTCACTCACACACAACACTTGTATAGTGGGCCTTGCCTTGTCTATACGACGACCAAGACTGAAGACGAAGACCAAACTACATACTACCAACCTATATAGAGAACCTTGAACCTATAGTAGTAAAGGATATTGCGTATACACATCATCCAACTTAATACATAATAACTAGTATCACGATCCTGAATAAATATTCGTCAAGAAAGGATTATGTAAGGATGCAAGATGCAAGTACCGACTTCTGCTTATATACTTCACTAATAAGTACAATTTATAAGTCTAGTGTATTTATTTATATACGTTTACCAACATTTGTGGTAATAATTCGTACATATTTATATAATAACTACGTAATATATTTTCTTATCGCATCATTATAGTCCCTAGACAAGGAGAACATCTTCCCTGGCAAATTTGCATATATATTAAATTAAACGCAACATATTTTTCAGCTTTGTAAAACACTTTTTTAGCAAATGAGACTATGATGGATGCTTGGCTCTGTGTGTATAACTTAAGCTATGGCATAATCATGTGAAATAGGTAATAATAATAACACTAAGAACATTTCGGAGCTACTTAAACTACTTGGTGTACTACATATAAAATATGTATCACACGTATACATCGAGTGAATGACAATGAGTCACTGTTATGTTATATACCTTCGTTGTGTATCTCCCTGTACAATCAAATAATATTGTAATGTTCGTATTGTACATCCACTAACAATAGTAAGTACATAATATAACACACCTTTAACCCAAACAGTAAAGCTCAATGATTCGCATGAAACTAGAACAATGTTTCCACGATACCGTTTCTTTGACGAAAGACATTCTACCGTCAAGTGTTGCTTAAAATGTTACAACAAATTCAAAATGCACTCAGGCAATATTGATGGAAGTCGTTATTAATTTAATAATGGAACAATCCATTTGCACATACTAATAAACATTATTACCATAATTTTATAGCATTTCTTACGTAAAGACGAAATTTCTAAGCCGCAAGGAATATATAAAGGAGCTGAAAGTCATCTTGGTCGAATAAGTCCTTAGAAATGTCACATGCTCACGTTCTCTCGAACAAAGAAATGTAATATTTTAGTGCGACACATTTTTTGAACAAGAGATATTGTCTCCATTGATTCTGTATTACTTTTATTGTATTCTGTGCAGCCGAAGGTGGGAAAAGGGTGGTAGGAAAATCCCACATGTACTACAAGAGAATTATACAGGATTTACTTACTATATATATATTGCATAATACTAATACATGTAACTAATACTTGTGTGACTAATATGTTAAATTCTAAACCCCACAATAACAACATGTGTGTGGTGATTATCTGTACAAAGATTATAGTTGTTTATAGTAGTATGTATAATGTTACACGTTGATATTGATACTCAGCTTCAATCAGTTGACATTAGAAATGGAGTATCACAGAAAAAAAGCTGCAAAAACAAAAAAGCGTGTGGTAGTGGTAGCTGTTCGTCAATATTAAATCATTACTACCTATATTATTATTATTATCGTGGCACAACAAATCAATGTGAAACTGCGTGAGCGTGTGCTTTGTGATACTTTCTGCTGCGATAGCTGCCACACTGTATTCCCATGAAAAATACTTCAGGTCATATTAATATACATAACAATTTACATTATTACTGCATGTTTTGAACATACTTACGTGGTACACAATGTCATTTCTATGTGTATTACGAACCCAAATGCTCACTTTGTTTAGCAGAATGTGTAAGGCCAAAAGAGGGTAAAACTAAAACCCTGCGAGTGTTTTCTTGCAAAAGAAGACTCGACGACGGGATGATTATGATATGAGAATAATGATGATGCAATTGTTGAGTGGTTTGGCTGACATGACAGAAACATGGGACACAAGAGACTCCACACACCTGTGCCATCAGTTCTCAAATGACATCGAGACAGAAATGAATGGAACCTTACAGAAAGAAATAATATATGTACATATATACACAATTCAATAGAAAAAAATTGATGAAGGATGTCATTACTATTATATTCAAACTCAAGCTAGACGAAGTCTCAAGCAGACATCACAGGATCCACTCAGACTACTACTTGTGTACTGTACCATCATCAAATTTATTGTCAACTCACCACGAACAAAACGTACAATTAGATAGTATTACGCATGTTAATTTGAGCATGATGAAACTGGTATCAAAGGAAGTTTTCCTTGTTCCTTATTCTTCTGTATGTGTATTTATTAGTATGACTGGGAAAAAATAACCTGTCTTTAACTTGCCTTGCTCTGGCTAGCGTTACGTTTCTTTTATGTCTTGTCATAACCATATTTATACCATGTTTCAATACATTAAAAATAATATTTTCTTTAGGAACATTTTTGAGAATTCTGATCAATTATAATATTTAAGTGGAAAATCGTTTTTCGAATCAGTGCCAAACGGTCAAAAATACATCATTTTTTTAACTCTCATTCCTCACTCAATAATTCAATAGGGAATGTATAAATCTCAATACACACTGGCAATAAATTATTACTCTTCTTTCCCAGAGATTTGTTTGATGTATATGTGTTACGACCTGTATGGGAACTCTAACAGTGTTGATACTGTGATGACAGTACCATATCGTGCCTTTAGAATAAATTTTGAGTGTTGAGAATTGTTGATAGTTGATATTGTCTAGGAAACTATTAAAGGTGCCTTCATACTGTCTACATTGTCCTCTTTTATACCTGTGTACCTGCGTCGTTTTTTAAATGTTGTTTTTGATGTTCAGTTTGGATATAAAATGATAAATTGTATTGACTGTTATCAAAACGCGATTTTTGCTAGTATATATTTTGAAAAATATTGTGTCGGTGTTACTATTAATGCTTTGCCGTCTGAAAAAAATCTGAACGGTGGAATCAATACATATTTTCGTTCTATTACACTAACTGATCACGAACGATGACGAATATCTAAAGTGAGGCATTGGGAAAGAAGCTCACTTAAGATAAAGTCATGTTTCAATATAGATACTGTAATTGTAATCCATGTCGGTATTGTTAGCCATTGTTAGCACTTCCATATTGATCGTAACATATGAACTAATAATTTGACTGTAGCAAAGTTCATGATGTTTTGCCCTATTAATAAAGAATTCACTACAAGTACGTGTGTAGTTGCATGTATTCGAGTAAAGTGCAACACTTGCAATTATTATTGTATACCTATTTATAACATAAATCATAAAAAGCGATAATATCTCTTCGCGTCACTTGGGTAAACCTTCGTTCGATATTTGTATATACAGAGTTAGACAGCAGAGATGCACTTGCATTGCAGGATGCACTTTTCTTAAACATAATAATATTTTATTATGGTACACTCTCTGTATATATTAACGCATTGTTATAGTTTGTTAGTCTGACTAATTTCACACAACTAACGGCAATGAGTGCATATTACACATTAATAGTGTGAGAATTTGAAACGAGGTGCATGAAACATGCAAGTAATAATTATATTATATTGTATCCACAATGAAATCGCAATACATATTATTTAAATGGGTGTAAACAGATAACATGCAACAGTCAACAGAAAGATAGAAATTGATACAAGAATGAATCTTGTGTATGGTTGTTGTACATGTTTGATAAAGAGTTGATGTTATGATGAACTTGGTGTATTAAATGGGAGATGAATTCCTGTACTGTGAAACTGGAATGTGTGGCACACATAAGGGCATTACAAATGAGAGGTAACGGATGTAGAATCGAGATTTGCCTTCGAAGCATTTCCTTTTTAGTTGAGCACTTTAACTTTTATTCCATTCTTAATATTCTTGTGGTAAGCACAATATTTTATGTTAAATACATTTGTATAGAAGAATGAACGTCGGTTTGTACTTGAGAAGGAGTAGTAAAGTATGAATGTACGTGTAAGTTACATTTACATCTTATAATAAACTTAAAGGTGGTCCAGAGCTTTACAACAATAAGAAACTGAGCAACTCTCTCCGTTTGAAGTTCGTCTCACATTTACAAAAATGTACTGTGTGTAATGCCAGAGAGATCCAAGAGTCTTTTGAGAATTGAGACTATAGGCGAAATGATGTGAGCTTTCGGTTCTAAATGGTATTAGTAGATGCAATATCAATGCAAGCAACGTGAATAAAAACTAACAAGTTAACCTACAGACTTGGAATCAGTGCAGTCAATTCAAAACTGATGCTTTGGTTGAATTGACTTCAACTGTAACAATAAGTAAGACAAGTCTTGATTGTTGTTATGGTGGATTGTACACTTTTACATACTTATAAGAAAGAGTAGTATCTCTGTAGTTTGATAATATCCTTTTTACTTTTTTGGCCAAGTCAATGAACTCGTTTACCCTCAGGTGCTCAGACTTTGCGGCAACATCATCAATATCAACTATCAACCAGATACCTTTTGTGTGTGCTGTGCAATGCAATCTCTGTCTATCAACCCATACTACGCTATAATAACATTATTTAGCCAATGCGATATCCGACCATCTAAATCCATGTCGTATACAATACACTTAAAATAAATTTATGTTATACATCTCTGCATGTACGTACAGATTGCTATTACACAGCAATGTTGTCCAAGATATGCAGATAGCCAACAGCGGACCCACAGCTAGTTCCTAGCCGCATTCAGAGTGCATGCAGATTGTATAAGTATACGTCCCATGTCCAATTCACTAATGTATAAAGAAAGAATAAGAAATTACCAATAGAATTCCTTCCTCTCTGCAATTTTATTGTATTTCAACTATACACGGAAACCAATCCCCCCAGTTATTGTGTGTACGATGGTAAAATCATGATTGAATTCATTCAAACCATATAATCTGGAGCCACCAACACACAACAGGTAGATTAAACCCATTCTCCTATAGCCACTCAATATAAAGCCTCTTTTACGAATATTATACACGTAGGTAGTCTGTCGTCTGTTCCGCTCATGAGTATCTTGTAATATCTCTATACCACTGCACTATCGCCTAAATCCACATTTCCACATGCTTTACAAACAATAGGAATGATCTCATCTACTCCACTTCTATATGCAGGCGAGTAATAGAATATAGTGGAATAGTTCCTGTATGTAGGTATCTAGTTAGTAAGAATTTCGTGCCTGCTTCCTGTATGCCTAGTGACTTGTATTCATTAGCCACTTGCATGAAAATGCTGCTGAAAACGTAAAAATATTATTTGTGCTGCAAACATGAATGAAATATGAATAAAGAAATATTAAAAATTCCCAAAACTCATTTATTTATGTATCACTGCATTTACACGTGTGGTGGATTTTTTTTACTATCTCTTTCATATTAGTAGCTATGTGAGACTATAATGGCACCCCATTAGGTATTATGGTGGAATGAAGAGTTGTAATGTTTTATATAAGCAGTATAATGCAATCGGTTACTTATTACAACTACGCATTTTTACGTAGATGTAAAAGGAAATCGTATAATGTGGCATATGACTATTCAAGATAGATTTTATTCATCTTTGTTGGGTTTACTACTACGTAACTCCCCGGGCTGCCCTACTCTATAACTATAATAAAATATGTACAACATTTTAGTAATTACAGTAGTAGTCCTGTATTATTAGTAGCTGCGTGCCTACTGTTTTACTGCTACACAATATTTAGATAAATGAATTTTGCACAGTTCCTATATGTAATTGTAATAGTAAAATGTATTGGTTGGATGGAAACAGTATTAACCATGCGTATTATGTAATCAATTTAATATTTTGTGTTATAGCACTACAAGAGATATAAATTATACTATATTTACATGATTACTCTATGACGATGGGAAAAATTATGCAATTGCGATTTCTCTTTTCAAGCAAATTGTTCTTGCTTTTGTTTACGATGAATTTGCTCTCGCATTTACGCTATTCAATCTTTCATCTTCCCAACTCTCTACTGTGAGTCTCTATATACTCTCAAGTCTCAACTCTGAAAATGTATGGCACAATGATTTCAATTTTTATGTATATAGGCTATGGCGAAGCTGCTATACTCACAACATAGTCTAATATACACCTTGAAAACCTTTTCATTTGCATCTTTCTTTGCACCGTGGAATTTCTGTCCTTAAGAAAATCATTTAATTCCATACAACACTTCATGCCATAAACTACAAAACTGGTGCGGTTGTAAACTGATAGTGGCATGTTCTTCTAATACATAATAGACTACGGTTCTAATACTACGATTCTACATTCAAGTAGATTCTAAGCAACAATCTGCCAAGTTATTCACGACAGGCGAGCAATAACGACGATATTGCAATTCTAGTGTAGTCTTGCAGAGAAACGGCATTTGCTGCTTAAAACCCTATCCCCAAATATAAATAAGTGTGCTATGCAATTACTAGTCCTAAGAGTTTCGTGCAAACTATTTGGCAGCCAGTAACTTTGGTGACCAACTGTAAACAAATAATAAGGAATAAGCGGAGTGACCATCCAATCTTTAAAGTGTAGAGACCTGTTTGCAGATCACTACTGCTTAAACCAATCTTCCCACATCTCTTAGGCAAAAGCGCATGGACACCTTTTTTATCCCGTGTCCCATTACAATTTCCTTACGGATTTCCTAAGTGAGAAAGATCCTGTTGCTGCTTCAGCACGGACAATTGTGCGATTCGGTGCAAAGTGAGTGTGGGATTTTAAATGGATCAGTATGAATATTTCCGTCGTCTTTAAGACTTAAGATCTTTTACTTGTGTGAACGGTGATTTCAGACAAAACCAACCATCAACCATAACAAGGTAATATACTTTGTACTATTTTAAGCACATCAATTTTTTGCAATTTATACATTCGCATACTTTTATTATTGACATTATGAAGTTGGTATACCATAATATGATTCATTTTACTGCAATAATTTAATATAGGTTTAGAAGTAGAGTAAAATACAGATTTTTTATTTGTATAGTGAAAAATGATTTTCCACGCAGGTTTACATGCAGTGTTATTGTGAGAGAGCAGGAACAATAATCTAATGGTAGAGTATTAATATTTAGTCAAGGCAGAACTGGGGAAATTGCACATAGTGGAGTGTTAATAAAGAATGTTGGGCCGACGACACCAGTGACACAATGGACGAAACTTTTATGAGTTGTGCCGTGCCTAGCTCTCATACTCGCATCGATCTGTGGAGAATAATGACATAATAATACACGAGGTACTCCTCGTCTCACTAAAAGAATGTAATAAGGATACGGTAGTGTTTTTGACGTATACAAATATATTTATAAGTACTAGTTCACGGCCACTCCAAATTCTATACAACAAATGTATGTGAAATTGCTAATATGCGAAATAATTATTATACTTGCTTGCTAGCAATGTGTGCACAACGGGGTTTTGACAAAAAGATTAGGTACATGTAGATATATATTAGATATATAATAGTATCCATCTGTGTATAATATACAATAAATATGGCAGTGTTATAAATATAAAGTAGAGCCGTTCCACCTACATTACTGCAGTTATATGCTATCTTTCATGTGAGACGAGTGTTATAGCTCTCATTAAGATTCTTTAGTTCAAAACTACAGATATTGAGATATCAAATCATTCAAAAGCTATATAGTGCCGTGCAAATTAATGATACATTAATAATAATAAAATACACATTTTCATAATTTATTAGAAAACAATATTTTGTTTTTATTTTATTTTAATGTATGATATGATATAATAATTCTCATTATTATTGATTATGTTAGCGTATCACGATCCCGTGGTATGAAATATAGCTATAATATTTATTCTCTTATTGAATAACTATAAAATTAGACTGTGAACTCTTAAAGGATAATTAAAAGTTTTTATATAATGTGAAATTATTTTGGCATTTTATACTGATATCAGTTTTGAGTGAATTATTACTTGAGATTGAAAGTTTAAAGTTCATTTACTTGGAAATAAATTAATGTTATTGTTAATGTTCAAATAATTAGGAAAACTATTTACAGCATAATTACGTATGCATGTTCAATGGTTTAGGGTACTAGGCAGATGTGTATGGCACACATAATAAATACTTAGACAATAGCCTGAATTGTACAATTATAAATTTTTCAAATACATTATATAATCTTATTGTTAATAACCTAATTTGTTACAAAGGTATCCGAAGAGATACCTAAAACAATTTATGTTGCTGAAAGATAGGAAGAGATAAAGCATAAGTGAATTTAATGGTAAACCTAATAATAATCGTAAATTCCTACATGCATTCAATTTGTATTGTATTTACTGTGAGATAATGGAAAGTGGCATCGTAAAGTAAAATGCATTATGACAATAAATGAGATTTTGTGTATAAGCCTTTACGGAAAGGTCTTTAGTAAATGTTTGCTGCAGTTATTAGTTTATGGCATGTCGGTGCTGCTGACGCGATTCTTAAATTTTCTAGGTCATGCATAGTCAACAATGATCAGGACGGACCAACGATAATTTGGCAATGACATAAGTGCATGTTCAGTTTATCGCTTTAAAATTATTACATCATATATTTTTCCAGGATGGTATTCATTAAGTTAGTAAGCACACATCCTAATTAGTACTTCAGTTCATTGAGATTTTATTGCAAGACCTTCAATAATATATTGAATAATATGCACTTTGTTAGTATTTTTATCAGCCACAAGTATTTGCAGTGCACACAGACATAAATATCGGTCAGTGAATCATTCATTTGTTCAAACAGTTTCTCTTAACTCGTCTTTGTCCTTGTCTCTTAAATACATATTTACTTATGACTTAGCTCACTTTTCCTCTCTGTGTGACAATTTGACTACTAATACAAATCTATATATAGATTTCACTGCAGTTACATACTGAATAATAGTATCTGCGTATAGATAAACTTATTATCCTTCTTTTATAGTTCTTCGGGTAAAACAGTACAATAAGGATAGTATATAGTATAATTTTACTATTTATGAGACTATCTACCTGTGAGTGAGGGTGTTTTATTTAACGCTTGGTAAGTCATGTCATTATTGTAAATGTTAGTCAAGCAAATAATATTATGGTGTACATTTTTGTATTCATTATAATTGCAATGCATAATATACACGAGTTGCAATTGGTTAACGATTTTATGTTTACATTTTATAAAATGCTCTAAAATACTGTTTAAACTACTTAATGACTAATATTTTACGTATGGAACAATGTGTGGACAATGTCGTATTGAATGTTGTTGTGGTACTAATAGTATTAGTATTGATGGCGCATTGTTACATTTCGATTAATATTGTGTTAAATCAGACAAAAATTAATTGACCTACAAAATTCGATTCAATAAAGCAATGCAACCTTGGGTATCTCATCTAATACTTGCGTAAATGCCACTACTATAGGTAAATATTTAGCATTCCACATTAGTAACAGTAAATTAAAGTATGTAAATTGAGACTAGATAGAGTTCTTTAAAGGTTGAATTTGGGTTGTCAGAAACAAAATTAATTGTAATAAAATTAATATGTCGTGTGTCTTAATGGCTATATTGTTAATTGTGTTTGAATTAAAAAACTTATATCGAGCAGCCATACTACTGAACCTTTCGAGGTAGGGGCTGTAGCATGAAAATCTCATTCCGCCCTTCACTTCCGAGGAACTAATCTACTTTTTGATTTTGTTACAAATAGGATCAGATAACATAAAATAATAAATTTTGGTACAATTAAGAGTTTTAAAATTTAAAAAGTGCGAATTGGTTAAAATTTGGATTATTTCTATTGAAAGAGGTTTTGAAAGACATAGCCTGGCAGACACATAGCCGCTCATAAAAGCGTTGTGAGATCTGAAACCACAAAAGTGGTAAATGGTGTTCGGATTTAGATTGTTTTAATTATTTACCTACAATAATTTCAATTTTGAAGTATACATCTTCTAAAAAATGTCGTGCTGTGGCATTGGACCAATTTTGCTACAGATTATAGACGGTTTTCGGCCAACCCTCGACCTTACAAGAATAGTATTAGTAATTCCTGCAACAAACTTGCAACCAATGTGCTCATGCCATCAAAAGTCTCAAGTCTTTGATTGTCTCACTTTACGAGTTGGACGGAAAACCAGTGATAAATAAATAAAAATTGTACTCAGGACTGACTCAGTCACTGCTACTGAATTTATTTATTTAGTCTTCTGAGTATTTAAGTATAGTATAATATAAGGATAAAAGATAAAATAAACTGTTTATACAAATACAGATAGAAAGATACCCATTTTTACATTTCTTACTTCTATCTAGTGCAATAACTATGAAGTAAGATATAATATTATTACAATGTTAGAGCTCCAGCGATTATCAAAGATCTTACATACACCCATAAATAAAGACACTGAGCTTTAATTTATTCCGATACTTTCGTTTTACAGTTTCAGTTTATTGTGCATTGAGTTTAGATTTACTATACGCGATATAAAAATTTACTAGCACCTACATAAAGTACAGAAATAGGATATTAAAATATTTGGTGTTACTCAAGCAGACACTAATAATTAAGTAATAAGAATAATACTTCTATAAACAAAAAATAAAATGTTTCAGGAATCTCAATTGGGAAACCCCAATTCCAAAATGGGATCGGTTATGAGTTGTAAAAAAGGAGAAGATCCTCCGCCAAGTGGTACGCAGATTTTTACTTTTACATTTAAAATTGATTATCTCATTCCAAAACAGCTCTTCCTTTAACTTTCATTTTTAAAAATAGGATTTTCTATCGGACATGCAGACGAGTTTGTGGAAAATGAGTACGATATTTATCACAATATTATTTACTTGTAAATTGACAGCAAAATCTTGTTAGTTTGGGTATTAATTTTCTTCCTTTTTCAGGATGAAAGTGATGTCCGTTGGTGACGACGGAGCTGAAGTTATAGTTGTCAAGCACGAAGATAATTTCTATGCATTCGGTACGAAATGCCCCCATTATGGTGCCAACTTAATTACCGGTGTTTTCCACAATGGTAAAGTTCGTTGTCCATGGCATGGTGCCTGCTTTTCCGCAAAAACAGGTAACGCCGAATAAAATATTAAAAAGACAATTTGTGCAGACTTATACAATGATTGTTTGTTGACATTTGTTAATAACAGGAGATATAGAAGACTATCCAGGACTTGAGGGTATTCCAACATTTAATGTTAATAAAACAAACGATGGAGATCTTAAAATAGCGGCTTCGTCTCAAGAAGTTAAGATTAAAAGTGTTTTAAGACCACTGGGGAAACTGTGTTCCGGTATTAAGATTGCAGATCCACGAAATAATTTCAGCACTCTTCCAGGAGTTCAGACATTTGTAATAATTGGGGCAGGTGAATTCTATTTTTAATAGCAAATGCTAAAAATACCATGAAATGGCTAATGTGAAAATTCATTACTTTGTGATTGATTTTGATTTTTCAGGAGCTGCTGGATTCATATGTGCTGTTACTTTAAGGCAAAATAAGTTTGACGGTCGCATTATACTGCTCACTAGTGATTCTTTCCTGCCTTATGATCGAACAAAGATCACGAAAAGTTTGGATTCGGATTGGGATGCAATCAAATTAAATTCAAAGGAATTTTATGAAGCAAGTAACCCTATCTGTAATAATGATTTCATGTTAAACTATATTTGAATACGTAATACTAATTATTTTATTTTTAATTGGGTTCAATTTTATAGGAACACAATATTGAGTTTTTGCTTGATGCTACAGTAGAAAAGGTTGACTTCCAGGATCGAAAAATCAAACTTAAAGAAGACGAAAGAGTAGTACAATACAACAGCTTAATGATTTCAACGGGATTGAAGTATGATTTTCGACATGATTGTATTTATTGCCTGAAAATTCCACATATTTTATTTATTAAGTAATGTATCTAAAATTGTGAAATAATATTTGTAGACCCAGAAAGCAGACATTTGAAGGAATCGATTTGAAGAACATTCATACAATTTATTCACTGAAAGACACTCAACTTGTCAAAGCCTTAGCAGCAAACAAAACAGTTGTTATTGCTGGATCGTCCTTCATCGCTTTGGAATTGGCATCATCGTTAGACGATGTAGCTTCAACAATTACTGTAATCAGTAGATCCAAATGGCCATATGGAATTGTTTTCGG
Source organism: Pogonognathellus flavescens (assembly GCA_019776165.1). Taxonomy (NCBI): domain Eukaryota; kingdom Metazoa; phylum Arthropoda; class Collembola; order Entomobryomorpha; family Tomoceridae; genus Pogonognathellus; species Pogonognathellus flavescens. Next base: position 25,376 of record JABASD010001733.1, read on the forward strand.
AGAAACTGTTGGAGCCAATATGTTGCAACACTTAGTTAAAAACAGTAAAAATGTAGTTTATGAATCAATGGACGAAATCAAGTCATTCGAAGGGAATTCGGATGGGGAAGTCACAAGTGTTGTCACAGTAAAAAATAAAGTATACATTTGTGATGTCGTTGTGTTGGCCATGGGAGGAATTCCTAGTACCGAATTTCTCCAAGACTCTGAAGTAAAAATGATTAACGACAATGTTGTTGTCGACGAAGTAAGTTGAGCTCAATATGCATGTGTGAAAATCTATTTTTAAATTGTAGGCCGTTTCTCATGATTTCATTCTTTATTTATTTAAGTATTTGCAAACAACAGTTGAAAATGTTTTCGCTGCTGGAGATATTGCCACATTCCCATCCAAAATTTCCGTATCCGGTTTTGCTACAATTGGACATTGGGGCATGGCACAAAAACACGGAAGGATAGGAGCATTAAGTATGCTGGGGATTAAAACTTCCATTTCAAATTCAGTTCCATTTTTCTGGACTAGAATTTGGGGATTGACTGTTCGCTATTGTGGTGAGGAATTTTTTTAACTGATGATGAACTTTATATTATGCCTGGATTGTAGGTATCAATATTGTAATATATTGTTAACTTAATCTAAGTTCTAAGACATGGAAATTACCACTCCCGAAATCTGATATTATTACATCTAGGGTTTATTTAATGCTAATTGAAAACTATTACTAGCAAATTCCTAAATCAATTTAACTCATTAGTATATGGCACAGAACCATATACTAATAATTTCCATGTCAATCAGCCTTACTAAAAAAAATATATAAATGGTATTAACTTGAAATTTTATTTACTAGGAAATGGACATTATTATAACGAGACGCTTGTTTTTGGGGATTTGGAAGAAATGAAGTTTTGTGTTTTATATCGAAGAGACGGAATCTTATTGTCTGTTTTGACAGTAAACTGCGATCCTATAGCTGCTCGCATGTCTTTTGATTTAGAAAATCATGTTACATATAAAAACGACGAGTTTCCTTCTTATATCACAGATATATTTCCTAATGCTCCTGTTAAAGGAACAATTCCAACTTCAAAGTACGAAAGTCTGCCAGGAGCAGCAGTATTTTCATTAGGTCTAAAATGAATACATAAATCTACTAATTCCTTTTCAAGATGATATATTATAATGTATAGGTATGTATTAAATACAGACCAATTTATGTTAGCAGCGCTATTACAACATTTATGGTAATGTCTATATTAAAATAATTTAATACGCGAGAATAATTCAACTAAATCGATTCTTGAGGTCTTTCGAGTTTCGACTAGAGGTCTCACGTATAATTTTTTTGATTCATAGCTCGTGTGACTCCAATATATATATATAATTTCTACTATAATATATCTTACATGAAAATTGGAGACCATAATAAACTATACTTATAGTTTTTGATCGGTAGGGTAGTGGTATTATGTCCATAATAATATTGAAAAGAATGTCATTTGGTATAATGTGGGTAAAATAATGTATCGCATATTCAAATAATATTACAAATTAACTTTTTCTTTAAATCTTCTTTTTCTATATCAAAGTAATAACGCTACCGTAAAAATGAAGGACCACCCATAACAGTATTTAGATCCTGCATGTGTATGTGTTGTTTTTGACCTAGTCTACTCGAAAAAATGATAATAAACACTGAAAAAACCCCAAAATTATGTCTAAATCATTATATATTATTTATTATCATCTATCATTGTAATATAAACGTTCGAATCGATTGTCTTATAGTTTGGATGTTAATAACGACAGAATGGCGCTTATAAAAACTTATGTTTGCGTTAAAAAAGCTAATAAGCAATTTCAATTAATAAAAAATTGATAATTCATGCATAAATAGCTACGTTTCAATTGTAGGGAGTATTTACAATGGAATAACAATTATTTATTTGATTTCAACTGTGGTGGTTGCTAATACTGTACGATACATATAAAATACATGTATATCGGAGGAATTATTATTAATTAATGAAGACATTAATAACAAATTTTACACAACAATTAACATTAGTAACGTTTAATAAAACATTGCAGAAATTCATAGAGGTGTACCTATTGTACAATTGGGAAGGTACACAACTTTAGTATACGATACAACAAGTATTGTGTACTAATCGTAATTATACGGTACAATTTATAAATATTGCGTTCGTAACTGTAAGGGTACAATAATTGTGTAGGACATCGATGACACGAGTTTACGGTAACATTCATTTGGTACAACGTAAGCGTAAGGTACATAGTACGTAGATTAGCCAGCAAATCCACGTAAATTACATGTTACAATTTATTATTAATGAAACATCAAATTACGCTTTATCGAGTAATACACAATGCATACTAATGTCGTGTAACTGGGTAAAAGTGTAAGGCACATCAATTTTTGAAGCTGTACAATATTAAGAAATATACCAGCATAAAATAAAATAATCTTTTGACCACACTATGCGCGTTACACCCTATATGGAGTAATGAAATATTTAAGATTCGTAAGTACATTGAAAATATTGAACAACATCTAGATCCGAACGTTTAGCCAAGTAATTATTAATCATTGCCTCTAATTGTTACTAGGTAGAACACCAAGCCGGATTTTGTGTGCGATTAGTTAAATCCAACTTGCAATGTTTTGCACATGTCATTTAAGTAGTTCGTCAATAGACAAACATTAATCTTTTGTACGCTATTGAATACACATTTTATCACTAGGAAAGTAAAAACTTGTATCAGTAGTACTATAAAATTATATTCGATTGTTTAAATTAGAACACGAATCATTCAGCGCTTTGACCAGCAGATTTTATAAATTCGTGGAGTCTTGTTGGATAGTCTGTCATAATTCCATCTGCACCAAGGTCTACGCATTTCTGGAAATCTTCATTGTCATTGCACACCCAAAAGTAAATCTGTGTGAAACAATAATTTAATAATTACAACACATTAATTCAAGTATATTATAATCAGAATGAACATTTAAACAAAACAATGGAAAAATTATTATACATAAATAAAACAGTTAATGGAATATGAAAGTTTTTGTTATAACGTGCTAATGATCAGTAGAACAAATTGTTTGGCTTACTTGAATTCCTCTTTTCTTTAAATGGTTAAGTACAGGTTTACCAAGCAGTATTGATTCACAAGCCCATAGCAAAATCCTTTCTTTACGAGTCAAGCTTTCGACCTCGCCGAGGCGTCGCCTGTAATTACGATAAGAAAAATGTTATGTCTTAGATCTTCTTAAACAAAATAAGTAATATTATATTATATTGAATTAATAATAACTTACTTCTTAAGGTAAAGGGGTAAAAACACTTCAAAATACGTTTCTTTCATAGGTACGAATGGTAATATTCCAGTCACTGCTAATACTAATAGTATAATTACTTTTTTCGCCGAGAAAAATAATTTTACATTTTTATTCTGTGAAAAAATAAACATCAGTTAATAATAACTCTGTTTGTTCAAGTAAAAATTGTGAAATTGTATTATTATCAGCATTTGGAGAAAATTACTTCTTTATAGCACAGTTGGCATACACGATTATCGAAACTTCCCCAAACAGTAATACTTTCCCGATTATACTCCTTGATTAGATTAGAAACTACATTGACTAGCTCTGCTTCACTGTCCTTCAGGTCAATGTTCATTGGAACATTAGGAAATTGACGGAACACTTGGCTTAAAAGTGGAATTTTCCTATCATCTTCTGTCCAAGACGGATCATTCATCACCTCACCTATTGATGGTCATCCAAAAATATCATTAATGAAAAATTAATTTCCTAATACGAGATTATAGAGTAATTGTAATATTTTACCTGGTACCGTGTCCACTGCCAGACTTTTTTTAAGGGATGGAAGTTGATTATAGTCTACATCACTAACTTTAATTCCATGACCTGTTAATCGTGCCAGACAACTATCGTGAATAACCACTACTTGTTTATCTTTGGTAAACTTGACATCTAATTCCAGCATATTTGTTCCTCCATCCACAGCTCTAATAAAATATATAATAATACATGAGGATTTTTGAAGTACAATCAACTAATTCATTTTTAAATCTCATTAGCGATACTTACTTCTGGAAGTTCTTCAATGTATTTTCGTACCCTTCTGCAGATCCTGAAAGAGTTAATTATTCACACAATTATAACATTGACCGTATGGCATTATTTAGCATAGGTACATAGATAGATTAGTAAATTAAGTAAGTTCACATAAAACAACGTGAAAACAAAAAATAATCCTCCCTCCACAACAAAAGTATGTTTCCTCCTGTTAATTTATTTATACTAATATCGTGTAGTTAGGTCATGTCATAATGAGTGCAAGTTTAGTACAAATTAATTTTTAATTACCTGAATTATCTACACAATATTAATAAATTATTAATAATTTCTGAATTCATACATATTATATTGCATTTTACATTTACAACTCCATGCAAGCAAAAGCATCAAATTTTTCATAAGCATCACACAGTTATTATAAAAAAATTAATACTCTTAATTATCATGTTGACGATGGACTTCACTTCGATAATGAAAGAAATTTTCAAATATCAAATCATAAAAAGTGAAACAAAAAAATTATGCATCATTCTCGTCACAGTTGACAGTGCAGTGGCAAGGTAAGTCAGCTTTTCAATTCAGGTGGTCGGCTGCATGGCTTTTTATCGCCTGCATGAAAGGCCGATACCAAATACAACCTTTTCAAACATAATGCGTGGCTAGGAGTTATTAGCAACAATGAAATACAATATGCAAATAACAATAGGCATTTCTGCGTGTTTAATCCTAATTAATTTTAAAGTTGATGAAATCATGTATAATTACCTCCCCTATGGCTAATGTGAAAAGCCTTGAAGCATGTTTTCTTTCGCTTGTGAAGTATAAGAGGATAATGCCAGAAAAAAGCCGAAGTTGCCACATAACTAACGATGGCTCCCACAGCAGCTGTAATTAAATACAAAATTCAATCAGTTATAATTTCATCAGGCAAAAAATAAACACAGTTTTATATTTCAAGTTTGTCACAACAGATGAATTGTCAACACATACAACATATATAGGAATAATTAATAATTAATTAGTATTGATGATTCATATGACTACTGTTGGTGTCTATTATATAAAAAGACAACATTATTCTTACTTAGCCCCATGGAGAACGTTGATAACATAGACTATTTCAACAATAAATAACGAAGGCATTATCAACTTCGCACAACAAACTAATATACTTTCAATAAGACTAAAAACATTATAAATGTTAATAGTCACAAAAGTAAGTTCTAAATCTAAAGAAGCACAACAGATGTATTTTCCATTTGAGAGTAATGGACAAGGTGGATGATAATACTTAATAATTTAATAGGAACACCTGGCTGGAAAATTAAATCCTTCTAGTATCCTAAATACAATTACTAATGATGAATTAATTGTTAGGAACAAAAACCCTACACTACAAAACTACGATCACTACGTTTAATTCCGGTGTTATACAATTTTAACTATGACAATAACTTGCTAAACCTAGTTCTTGACTAATCTGACAAAACAGAGACTGAAAAAATCACAAGATGTTATTTCGTGATTTGCAAAGTGAGAGGAATTCCGAGAAAGTCAAACTCTCCCACTTTTTACTTCCTGCACAACGATAAGGATGTGAATCCTTTACATGAGCAAAGTAAGAACGTAGTATGCCCATTTGCTCAGAATCGATACGCCACGGTTCACACTGATTGTGAGTACGAGCAAAAGCAAGCAATAGCAATACCCTAATGCGAGTGAGACGGATGTTTTGCACATAGAAGACAGGATAAAATACGAAAAATAGAACATAATTATTTATTATAGTTCGATAATGGAAATCACAAAGTCGAGAATAGCTTTTAAATTTATTTATGTGTGAATTTTGATTCATGTCAGCTTTGTGTGTATCATTATAATTTATCATATTGTATTGTGCGTTTATAAAAGCAGTGCATTATATAATATAAGTATAAAATTATGTCTTGCTACTGTAATTAATATAATATAATATAATAATTGGACTACTTACTTATTGTTAAGTTTCTAATATTTGGGTAATTTAGCTAATATTTGAAACCTTCATAGAAGAAAACTTTGGCTGTTATGTTACCTTATGCACTTCGGCTCTACTCGGGCTCTTAATGTGTCATTCAGACTGATATTGTATCATCTGGCTCTTACAGTGTCACTCTGACCCTGAAAGTTGCACCCTTTCTGCTAGTGTCCCTTTAGATCTTATCAGTCTTTATATCCGTCCAGGCTCTTGAAAGATGAACCCCTTACTAAACAGTAAACTTACACTGACGAACACATTTAGTGCCCAAAATTATTTAATGGATAGAAATGATAATAATTGTGATGTCCTCATGGATCGAGTGTCTACATGTTAACTAATTCACTAATTGACGAAGTCAATAACTGATTTAAGCTTCAAATTTACAGTATTTGTATGATTAATATATTATATATGTATAATAAACCTGGAACCTTGATAATTTACTTTTCTAGTGAAAATAAAATTATTTTTAGACATTATTGTTTGTTCCATATTCTTTGACATAACGTACGTACGGTTATTAAGGGTAAGGTAAGAAATATTCTAAAGATATTTAAAAAATTAAACTTTATGCCTCATTAACTTTTAAAATTGTATCGTTAATCACAACATCAAACTAATTATCCTTATATTTATTATTTCGGTGAGTTTAGTTTTAATTGCGCACGTTCTCACTGTTGACTTCGTTATTCATGTTAAAAAATATTACATGGCATGAATGGCATGTATCATGAATCATGAGTCATGTGACATGTAACATGTATATCTAGTAGTACTAGTAGTAACATGAAAACAGCTTCGTGCACTAATGAGGTACTTTACATTGCTTGTATACAACATCGTGTCAATCCTTGCCCTCTGTATGTATTTCAAGCAAAATACAATTACGGAAATCATTATTCCATCCTCAGTTTGCACACTAAAAACCATAAATGCAAACGTCAGTGTCAGATAGAAATCCCAGGATCAAACAAGGAACAAGGCGATGCATATGGGGAAACCGAATGCGAACAGTAAAAATGTAATTTCTCTTAAAGAATTAGGATTTTGTAAATTGCATTTAATGAAACAGGAAAATTTATAGGTGATAGAGTTGTTTTAAAAAAATGCATACAAGAACTAATTTTTTCATCAAATGCAAAATTTTCTTACGTGAACCATGCATTTTTCATATTGTGCTGGTAAATAAATGTAGCATTACACCAATCTATTTTTATCTTAGAGCAATAAATATGTGGATATTTAATGATTTCCAGAATGGAAAGCCTGCCAGCTTTCCAAGCCATGTGCACGCACCGTTTAAGTTTAAGGTGTATGAAGGAATTTTTACATCTGCATCTGTAACTATTATTACTTAAGACTGGTTAGAAAATAAAAATAATTCTTAGAACTGACACTGAGCACACACCACCGCATACCGCCTATAAAAAGGAATGTAGAATGCAGCATCATAGATTAAAACATAATTTTTTTCAAAACGATTACAATTCATACAGTCGCCCTAAGCAAAGAAGAAGCAAACAAGGTTTCAGCAAATTTTTGATATTTGGTATTTTTATTTATGGCATGAAAAAACTTAAACTAAACATATAATTTTAGACTCGTATTATTATATGCAACATCTAATTCCAATTATTCTCATATTATCATTTGGAAACTACTGGAACTGTTGTCAACAATCTTTCGCTACTATGAATGACCACATAATAAATATCACACCATAGAGGGATGAGTGGTGAAGGTGAAAGTCTCTGAAAGAGATGTAGGCTCTAATCCAGTATTTGACGGTGGTCGAATATCGTAAGTTTTTGATAAGACATTTCCAATACCTTTATTTATGGCACTAAACAAATGTGGATCTTTATTCATGCCCCCTCACTTTTTTATAATGCTGTACTGTAGCCACAAAGTAAGAGTAGGTGTTTCCCTTACTAGGTCTTATTGATTAAATTCAATTCCATACCTGCTACCTGCATTATATAAATTAAGTACGGTGTTTTCATAGCGTTTAAGTGTTTAGTCTGTATAAATGGTGAAACGATGAATTCGCTTCCTCCGCCTTTACTATAATGCACTAACGTATTGTTTTCAGAAAATCAATGAAGCTCAAAACAGTAATAGCGTTTAAAAATTCGGAGCGGTCACTTACATTATGTATGTAATGTACGTAGTACATTGCATACTAGTATTAGGAAACAACATGTGAAAGGAATTTATTACGGCTCCGGTCTGGACGTCAATTCTCATCAAGACGTTATGTACAAAAACGTAGCAGTATGTCATGTACACAGACACAACACACACCTTCATGACACCAAACAAGCAAACAACTGGCATATTATGGCAAACCTAAATGATACGTTGTTGCGAACATTTTATATAAGAATTCGAATTGGGGCATACTGCACAGCTGACGTATTATTGGTATTATAATCAAAGCTCAAGAAACTATTTTATTAAAGTAGAATACGACCTTTGAGAACTTTAAGTTCAAAGTGCTGTTATCATCATTGTTACAAGTTCAGAACGTTCTAAAGAATTTGATAATTTCATCGATGTACTGAAGAAATTCTGCTCTGCCTCTGCCTAGTCTCAAGTTGTCTCATTCTCAATAAGAGTTCATTGATAATTATCATAAAAGCACATGAATGTTACATGCATAACCGAACACAGTAGAAAACTGTGCAAATTGTTAGTAGATACTAGAGGTGGGCCCAGACCGAACTGTTCGATTCGGGAAAAATACCGAACCCGAACAATTATTTTTAGAATTTACCAAACAATTTTACTTTACAATTACTACCTGTACAATTTTGAACCTTTCACCAAACCAAATCGAACACAGACGAGTTCTAATCCTCATTTTTGTATATGAATCAGTTTGAGTTCAAGTTGAGCATAAACGCATAAAATTTACTTGAATCAAACATTAATTCATCAATTTAGGTATAAAGTTGAATATTTAAGGTTTAATTTAATTTCAATTAGTCTTAATTAGGCTTAATTTTAGCTACAGATAGGCAGAACATAGTCATTCTAGAATCAAACCCGAACTCGAACAATTATTTCCCTAAAATTCCGAACCGAACCCGAACATTCACGCCATCCCGAACCGAACAGAAAAAAATTGTTCGTACTCGAACCGAACACCAAAAAATCTGTTGGACCCACCTATAATAGGTATTGTAATTGTCACTAGAAGTCAGGGGAAATCCTTTACACGAAATAATATTATTACGAAGCTAATAAAATTTCTGTTGCAACTTGCAGCTTGGATATAGCAGGGTAGATTCTCCGTGTTGACATAACTAAAGAAAATCGTTATGTTAATAGACAATAATAACCGTAGTATTCAGTTTGTAGAAATCAAGATACAATTGAAAGGCGTTAGTTTCGGCTACTAAGAAGTCGCTTTGTAGCTAGGTTTTGCTTTGTTCATTATTAAGTAGCGAAATATTGCTTAAGAGATGTTCTGTCTGCCTTTCTGTCTATCTGTCACAGCGATATCTCAAGAACGAGTTATTGTAATTATAAATTGTATGCGTTTTTTGGGTCCCATGAAAGGTCAAGCATTTATAGATAATTACAAATATATCTTACTTTATTTCTTATAATTACTTTATAGATACCTGTCTGTATTCTGTTCCTCCGCTACTTTTTTACATTCTTTTAGCACAGTTAATTGTGTCAGTGCACACACAAGAGCGTGTACATCTTGTAGTTTAAGGAGTAATCGTTTGCGTAAATTGTCTGAATTCTATTTATTAAACAACGTAAGTTGTTTGTATAATTTCGCCCTGTCCGTGTGTCCGTCTGTCCGTCTGTCCGTGTGTCCGTAAGC
>JABASD010001734.1:0-35362 GCA_019776165.1 Pogonognathellus flavescens
ATTAATTTGTTTAGCAAACTCACTGTAGTTATATTTATAGGGAGATTTACTTTGCCGCGCTAAAATCAAGGACACTGGAACTCCGCGTTAATACTGTATTGATATAATTGAACCGATTATGAGAAACTCACTCTATGACCTCAATGAAGAAATAATTCAGGAAATACCAATCTTACCGATAATAGTAAAACCGTATCACTTAACTTGTAGAGGTACGTACATTGCAACATTATCCAATTACACATGAAATACCTCTCTAGTAGGCATATATATTATTTATATTTTGGTTGGATAAATTGTACTCTCCTGTAACTGTATACCAAACATTATTTTACACAACATTGCTCGCTGTTCGCCTTCACAGTGACAATGTTAAGGATGTCCTTCATTGAATCAATTTAAAAAATAATTTACACAATTATTATTTTGATTGGTCAATTTGGACAAAGAGGTTGCACAAATTGTGTAAACCTCATCAGTTTATTATGCATTCTGCTAATATTATCTGATAATTATGTTTACGATGCGCTATGTGGCCATAGATGTGCAACCTTAAAGTAAATAATAGGGTATATTGTACATACAAGTATCTATAGGTATTCTTAATGAATTATAGCTTTCGCATAATTTTTTATATCAGTTCTATATTTTTTATATATACTAGTATGATAAAACGAAATGCATAGAGCCAGCTGAAAAGTAAAAAACTAAGTAATTCAAGCCTGGTGAGCCCATACGTCAAACCTAGATATGCCCGTATTAGTATATTCCTTGTTCCAAACGAGGCCGGGGACAAAAAATATAAATACCAGTACCCGGCTTCTAATAAAATATTTACCGTGGTACCTTTTATGTAAAATTAAGATGTTGCAGCTTAATTCAGAACTTTTCTCATTTATCGGCTATTCATTTATAAGGATTAAGGATGCTTTGAAGATTAGTGATATGTAATTAATTAGTTTAGATTACCAGAAGATTTAGACGGTAAGTTAATTTCAATACATAGCTCAATTAGCTTTTTTGACATGTATCCACAAATTGGAATTTATTTATTTACGAATAAAAGTATAAAAACGTTTACAATAAACAATTTCTCGTTTGTATTTTGAAGAAAAATGGAGCCACGTAGAAGACTAAATTAGTAATACCAAACATACCATAAGAAATAAATAAATACACAGACAAGTTCTTACAACTACAACTTACGAGACCTTCATTTTTGGTTTCGCAATGTATGCAAAATAAAATAGTTTTAGGAAAAGCGAAAGGTATGTTCCTCCAAGGAATAGTTGAATCCTTATGGATGCTGCGGTCCTTGCACATTCCCCTCCACTAGCTGTAGGAACAAACTTATTTGAAACAATCATTTCTTATTTCATTAAATCTCATATTGTAAATGCAAATTACCTAATACCCAGAGTGTGTAAATATTTACAGACAACCCTGTGATGAACTGAAGAATTTGAAGACTTGTAACCATCATGGAAATCTTCCTTGGGAGTTTTATTCTTAATGCCTGTAATTACATAGTTACAATATTCATGAAATAATTGTGCATGAAATACTCATGCATTCACGAATCAATGAAATATTATTTTGTCCATGCTCTAAAAACTTTTCTAGAACAAAAATATTATTTTACGTAATACCATGATTGTGTAGTAAGTGTACATTAAAGAATGTACAGAAAAGTTTAAACAACCACCCCATCGTCCTATCGGTTCTCCCTCAGAAAATAGAAAGAATGTACTGTACACCATACTTAGATGGTGAAACCTGCAATAGTATCATGCACTCGTATATAAATTCAAACGAAGTAGCATATTGTATGTAAGTAAGAACATTTTACTTTACACATAATAATTGTGTCAGATTAAATTAATTGTTTATAGGTAGATATATAGTTTAGCGAAGACTAAAATAACTCATGTTCCGTTGTAAGTACACTACGTATTACGTATGTTATAAAGATATACAAAATGAAATGGTTATAATAGGGGTAAAATATATACCAGTGTAAAAGTGTCAGAGGTTTCTTTCTTAAAACAATGAAAAGTGTGTCTCCCAATTCTGCAATCTTCGAAAGGGTGAAAGCAAACGCCCAAAATGCAGCTGGTTGATTTATTCCTTCTCTATAAAGCAGATAAAATTAATTTTTTAACAGGAGAGTACCTCTAAAACAGCAGTGAAACTTTAATTGTATTCCAGGCTTTCCCAATTATCATTTGTCAAGTGAATCTCACCTTACACATGCTGCCCGATGAAATCCATTTGGTTTATTTAAAATTCCAGCAAGTTCTGGAATACTTCTAACCGCTCCCATTATGGAGAAAACAGCTAAAGAGAAATTCCATAGTACAAGAATTTTCTGCAGCTTAAATGCTTCGCGATTCTTCATCAAAAGAGGACCAACCCAAATAAATAGGTAGTAAACAGCGCAAATGACTATGCAAGCGGGTATTTGCTGTCGAGTCCATAATCTCGTTGCGTTCAGGTCATTTTTTTCAAACCAAAATGGCTCGTGACTTGGAGGGTCTTCATAGGGCCAAGGTACCAAACCAAATTCCTTCATGTAATCTAACGCCATTTCTCCACTCCTACAATCAAAAGATGGTTAAAATAAGTTTGGATTTGTTCAATATAGATTTTATGAGCGTTTACGTAGGATGAAGTATTTAAATGAACTTGCATGGATACCTGCGTTGTTCACTGTTCACAAAATACACTTAGTTAATTAGTACCGACTGAATTAGTGAGGTTAAAACTTTGATTATTTCTAATCAAAGCTTTTACATACTTATTAATTACCTATGTAAAAAACTTTAATTATTTACTGTATTGTCAATCTGGAAACGAAATTCTTTGTCTTCCTTTACTAATTTATGCCAAGAAGTTTAGTTAGCTTTTGCAGTTTAGAACAAATGAGCTGAATGTTTCAATTCCATTTGTAAGCCTTATTCTTGCAGAGTTACATTATACATTACACTGAGGACACTACGGCTCGTACCGTTTCTCCGTTTCACACGGAAGTCCTAGCTTGGCTATTGGCCTATTCGTCACGCGCATATGTCTTGCCCCGAACAATTGTACAATCCGGTAGAAAATTTTCTCACGCCAGTCAAATCTGGTTTTGTGCACCGACTCTTACTTCCACCCTACAGGAAGACGCTATAGGTATGTAAAATGAATTCTTGAAACTGAAATATAAACATTACAGGTATAATTTAATGTTTCCATGTACATGTGCTTACTACATGTACATAGTATGCACAAACCGTATACAACGGTCAGATACAATGATACAATATACAGTGCTATGCGTTTATGTTGCAATTGAATAATTAAATGTGATACATTTAATGTCTTTAAAGTGTTTAGCATGTCTGTGAATACGTTGTACAATGTAAAGCATTATAACGTTATATCATAAGGTAGAAGTTCTACAGTTTGAACGTTTCATGTAGAGGAAAAGTCAACCTAAGTAATGTAACTAGAGTAACTACTAACTACCACATATATAAAATGGTCGGCCACAAATATTTCATTGTGAGAACTTTTCGTATCGTCAACTTTCATAGTCTCGTCTCAACTTCCCAACTCAAACTAAGACAAACGAGACAAATAAAATGGCAAATTACTGGTTTCCATTATTGACAGCCGTATACAATGTATACGGACCAAAATTTCTGAAAAATGTGCATAGTATGGCTGTCTGGAGTATTTCCTTTATACCTGTAGGGGGCCCCAGTAGGGGTAGACGAATATATTGCATATCTGCTACTATGCCATGCATTCACAATGCTTGATTCACATGCACATAATTAGGAACTAAAGATTATGCATTTTTGCGGTGTAATAATACTTAATAATTAATAATTCAAAACAAGTAGGTAAGCAGTTCACACACTTCGATTTATTTGATGATGAAACGTTTCTGATAATTATTAGGTATTACATATCTATGCGGACACGGCAGACAGTTAATAATGAACACTAGGAGAAAGTATATATATAGGTATTCCAAAATGTTGATAAATTAAACAAACAAATATTACTTGTATTGGATGAGACTTTTGCTGCGTTAATGAATAAAAGTTACAATTTAAGAAAATCTATAAACTCTGTACCATATTCTACAGCACTAGAACCGATTCTAGCACGATTCTGCAAAATTAAAAGATGCAATAATATACATTTACGTAGTTTTTGATTTCTGTCTTGTAAAATAGTTTTTGTAAAAGAAAAGAATAAACAAGATGAGATAGGATCCTCCCATAGTGAACTGAAGAGCAATCGAATCCCAGGTTCTAGCGCAAGGTTGACCATTCACTGTAAACAAAATAATAGACTCAGCTGAATATATTTTCGATTTTGATTACTAATTGCAATGAGAAGTATAGATATTAAGGTTTCATGTATGAATAATTGTATGTAGAAGGAATATAAGGTAATAATGAAATAAATGGTAAAATCGGAACGTCCATTTGCATGCAACAATCAATGATGGCAGAATGAAACTTACGCATAATTTGTACCGTATACAAATTATAATAAAGTCCGAAAACGAACATTGAAATCTCCGAAGCAGTAATAAACATTTTCACTACTTTTGGAACCCGGAAATTCAAACTCTATATAAATATATCACAATTATTTTAACAATTCAGATATTCCAACTAATTTTTAACGAGGTTAACAATGATGTAAGAATCGTGGTTACTTCTAAGACATAATAAGAATACATCATGCCGTGAACTGAATAATTCATGACAGCTGCCCATCTATTTGGTGGCTCCGCATCCGCAAACAAATAAAATGTGCACCAAAACACAGTAAAGTGGTGGTAGCTATAAAAATAAAATTACAATTTAAGAACTGCAATCCACTCTTTCTCTAATGTAAATCATCTCATGTTCGCTTTTATTGTACATACAGATAATTATCATTATAGGAATATTCGTTAATGTAAATGAGAATTATTCTTTACCAATGAAGAAACGTTATTTCTTTTTTTCTTAAGGCTAGAAATACTGTATCCCCGAAGTGCAAAAACTTAGAAAACATAAACATGAAGCCCCAAAAGGCTGCAGGTTGATTAAGTCCATCTCTAAAACATAAAATCAGAAGGAGAACTGTAATGAGTTAACAAACCAAGAGTACTAAAATCGCAGAAAATATTAATCAATGCCTCTACTCTCGTTTGCGACAAATACTACAGAAATGCGGTTATAATATTATGTTTAAGAGTAAACCTTTGAATAAAATCTGAATTTACATTACGGAATTTAAGAAGTATCTTTATGCTAACCGAACGCAAAGAGAGCGATAAAATCCATTGGGACCTGAGACCACATTATACAATTCGGGCGCTCCTCGAATGATTGCGGTAATGGACATTGTCGCAAGAAATGAGTTCCACACGAGTAATGGTTTACGAAGATTATATGGAGGAAGATACTCCATCCATTGTTTCAACATCCAAATAAAGAATAAGTAACCACAACAGACATAAAATGATGTGGTTATTCTGTTTTCATATGCCCAAATTCGAGCTTTATGTAAATCTAGTTTTTCAAACCAGTAAGGTTCAAACTGGGAAGGTTCCTCTAATTTCCACTCAATTATACCGGGTGACTCCATTTCAAAGATGAAGCATTAAACAACGACAATTAAGGATATTGTGTTAGTTGTTCATTCAGAAAAGTATAGGAAAGATTTACCTACTGCTATTTACTTGTTAGATAAGTTTAGCCATTGTTTTATAAATTCCACTTATAAAAGTTTTTTGCATGTATAAACAAATCTGTACTTCCTGTGTGCACTTTTCCCTACACTAAAAAACAGACACGGACGATATTATTACACAAGAGGGCACATTCGGAAGATTGGATATTGCTGTATTTGATTTGGAAACGTAGATTCTGATTTACACTGCAATATCAAGAAGAAATCAAGTTGAAAATTTTCAGTCTGTATGCACTATGTACGTATGTGTACAGCTGAGTTGTGATGTAAGAAATGTGTCAGGAATAGAGAATTGCTATTCAACCAGAGTATAAAGGTACATGACTTTGTAAAGACTGCTACTGTTTTTATTGCATACATGTTGTAGCCGGAAGCCAAAACCGGTTATGTACCGAATGAGAATTTACTTCTCTACGATACGACCTACACCTAGCTGTACTGACAGTATTTTTATTGCAACCACATAGTTACATTTTTACATGGCAATTATTAAAGAGACTTGTAGCGCAATTCATAACTCTGGTCTTCTTCTGCAGCCTACGCCACAAATTGTCGCAAACACACGAAAATAGAGAATTATGTTTATGTATGAAGATGTACCCGACTTTAGATAGGTAATCGATATCTGTATACTATTTCAAAACTTATGGCAATTAAATTTGCGAGCAAATGTTATGCAGAATCGTTACGGGACTGACTTACGCATTTCCACAGGAGAGGTGGCTGCTTCATCAACATTGATTGCCACGGGACGCGGGTGGGTAAGATCTGGGTTCTACCGCCCTTGTTACTAGATTAACAGGATCTCTGTTTGAAATTCTCTTTACTTTTACTCCTTTTCCATGCAAAAATAATTTCCTTGAAGGGATTTTGTTCCCAATAATATCCGGCTGTTTGGGTGGTTCTATTGCTGTGGAGGAACTGTTTGGCGCCAATATTGAGGATGCATGGTTTTCCAAAGTATCCAGTGAGAATGAATTAAATTCGGTTCCATTGTTGTGTTCATCAATTTCCATATCTGAATCCTTTGGCAACATATCTTCCCTGTCTTGCTCTTGATCCGATTTTCCATACAGCTTTTGCAGCAAATCAAATTTTGCACGGGTCAACCTATCCTTCTCTTGTTCATACTCACGCTCTTTCCTTTTCAGTGTTTGTATAAGTCGCAAGGAAGTTTCCAATATTGCCACCTGTGAGACCTTCACGGCATCCTTCAATGAGAGAAGTTGACCCTTCAGAAGTTGGAAACGTTCTTTTATACGTACTCGTCGATTCCTCTCCTCCTCACTGTGCATCTGGGTAGTACGTGGTTTTGTTTTATTACTATCTGATGCAATCTGATTGGTCTCTCTAACGAAATTGACGTTGGGGGCTGAGGACTGGGTCAATTGGTGGATTTTATTCTGCAAATGCTGCGCTGATATTTTGAAACCATTTTCAGGTTCAGGTGTTTTGATGGGGTTTGCTGAAATATTTGCATGATCGTTTATAACAGAACACAAATAGACAACTTCATCAGGGGAAGCTCGACCATGGTTGACTATCGGTGTCGGCACTGCGGCTGAGGATTTTCTGTTGCTAGGTAAGTCTGGCAAACCTTTCTCATCGGCACCACGCGCATCAACCTCAGTTTTATTCTCTTGGTACTCCAGGAATCTGACAGCTTCAAGAAGCAACTCCAACCCCATCTTAGAAGACCTTTCCCGAAACTACCCGGACAACGGAAGGTCGCTGCCCCAATCTGAAGCCAGACGGTAACCAATAAGAATTATTACCTGCGTGCGAAATGAACAACTCTGTAATATGATTGCAATATCATGTGATTGTGAACGTTTACAAAAATTAAGGACTGCGGACGGACTGACTGACTCTATTACATAAAATATGCTCACCCAAAATGTGCCCAGTAATGAAATCACACTTGAATTTTACAAAAAAACTGCTTAATGTAAATTCGCTTACCGTAAACGATGTGTAGAATGAAGAAGGTTTTGAAATTTTGATCAAAGAACTATTTTAGAGAATGGATGAGCGTTGAGCGTCAATGCAAAATTAACACCAAGAAATTACTGGACCGTTTGGTTTGTACTTTGTGGTAATTAAGGTAATATAGGTAAGGTATATATTATGTGACTCCTGAGTGTAGGGCGTAGGGAGCCACTGTATGCGAAGATTGGTAATGGGATTAAAAGTGGAGTCGGGTTAGTGCGCAGCGGTCAAAGTTTACTCCAAATCCTCGGCCGCCGCATGCGAAGACCCTCTAAAGACTGTCTTTACACGTGCTTTACAGTCACACACACACTGAACTGACGCGGGGACGAAACCGTGAAAACGTACGCGTGGCAAAATTGCCACGAGTACTCGATGTGTGTCTACATGTGTTCCATTGTTACCACGTGCTTATAATACAATAAATTAACTTGTGAAAAAAACTCGGTGATAGCATAATAGCATGCATCGATATTCTAATCTGCTTGCCAATAATAATCCATAAAGATTCCAAAGATACGATTGGCACTAATCATAGTAATGATATTCGGTTTATTAATATTATCTGTATTTTTTTATTCGCATTTATAAGGATTTCACTAACACTACACCGCATTATTCTGTTACAGCATGAAATAGTCTTGCCTTTTCATTTTTTTCTTGCGATCGTAAGCTAAAATAACAGCTAAAACGGAGAAAAGTAGACAAATAAAAAAACCGGCTGTATGTGCTGCTGAGGGGCCTAAAGCAAATCAACAAAATGCTTCGGTTAATCCTGTTTCCAATAACTGTATCATATTTGAATTCAATATTCGCAATGCACTTAACGTTTATATAATTATTAATTTATTAACGGGATTACCTTTACTATTTAGTTTTAGAGCCTGGGGTCCGGGTGTGGTTTGTGTATTAGAAATTTCACACTCCTTGGTCCAATTGGCATACTGCAGTTTGCTGACAATTTGCTTGAAAGTTTCAAATGAGCATGGGTTCTCACAGTTTGGGATTCTTAGGATGTGAGGAGTATCACTAGCAGTATCATTTCTGTATAGTATCTGTTCTTACACATATCAATACTGTACAGCGTCCCAAATGAAAATTACTACCCATGAATAAGACTAATAATCTTAACTATCTTACCTCAATATAAAATTCAAGCGAAGTTGGGTCTTGATGTAATTCAAGAATCAGTGCGGAGGCAAATGGACAACGTTCTCCATCAAAGTCTATTCCCAGTCCCATTATCATATCAACAACGGACCTATCATGGCCTGAGTTAATCCACATTTTAGTTTCAAAATCTGAACTGTTGTCTAATTTATTTTCCATGTGTTCAACCATCTCTGCATAAATGGGTCCTGTTCTCAATCTCCTCCATTTTTCATCTTCATTTAAACTTTTTAAAATGGTTGCATACAATCCAGTAAATGTGTTAGAATCGAAAAGGGTATTTGTCCACTCAGGCAATGGATTAATATCTTCAGTTGTCTACTTAAATATTTGGATCAATTAGTTGTAGCTTTAAAAGTAGTTTACAACTTCGTAGCTTTGATTGGATGAAATGAGTTACCACCTTCTCAGCTTCCAAAATGACGATTAACAATGCAGTGGAAAAAAGCCCTGGAGGAGACAGACCGCTATGGTTTGCAATGTATTCATTTAATTCTTTATTTTCTCTGTTAAATTGTGTACTTAATCCCTCGTCAGCAAATATTTTTCTCAACTGCTCATCCAGGTATGGACAATTCTCAGTCAAATGAATAAACTGTTATTCGCAAATTATAGTCATTTTTTAAACATCTTAAGGTTGACTTAAACTCTGGAAGAATAAGTTTTTCAATTCTTTGTACATTTACTAGTGAATAATAATTACCCTGTCATGTTCCTTCATTAAAACATGAACGGGAATAGGTTCCCATTGTATGTCTGGATTCCATGTAGCCTTAAGATTTGCTTCCTTGTATAATCCAGCTAAGCAAGACATGGCGCTTATGATGGTGCGATCTGTATCTGAGCTCACGGCAACTACTTCTGCATCCGTATAATTTGTGTTGACATAGCCATCATAACGTTGTCGCAAATATAACCCCAAATCGTACATGCTCTTTTTTCCCTTCTGTAAATATTACAATCAAGGGCATTGTATTATTAGTATTAGTAATTTTCTTGGGTAAGTTAAGTACAAGGAAAAACAAATTAAATAATACATACACCTACGCATGTGAAAAATTGGGGTAGCTAATTGGTAAAAATGTACTAACGTCATTTATTTGTGAAAACCCACCGGGCCAGAAAGATTCATTCTTGTAAGGATCTAATGGATATGTTAACGCAGGATTTTTTTCGCCATGCCTGTAAATCTATCTTTTATAGCTTATGGTAATGATTAGTGAATTCAACGAACGAAATATTTAATGAATATAACTATAGGTTTTAAGAAGAAACTTACAATATGCACAAACTGAAGTGATGTCAAATCCCACGAGCTTGCTGAAAAAACAAAAGCTGAACACACAACAACGATAACTTGAGTTTGCAAGTGAATAATCATTTTTGGAAAGAAATTATAATATTATGTGAATGAACAATGCACAAACACAATTCTCCTATGTTCTTAACTGGTGTAGTAATGAAAGTAAATGCATATAATAATCGTTACATTTATAAAAGTGTACAGATACAGTATGTACTCAATACACTGTACGAAAGAATAAGAGACAAGTACCAATTACTCCACGCAGGTAATATATTTTAAAGATGAGTTTCATAGACTAAAAAAGCGTGTTGTATGTGTACCAATCATTAACTAAAATAAATTATATCTCGAGATTTTAATAGAATTAACCTAGGTGCACAGTAACAAACTGATTTAAACTATATGTGAGACAATGTGAGTGTACATTACATAATTATATGTATAGGGATATATGTAGATACAGTAGATAGCACACCATGCATTGGTCGGTATAAATTCTTCTCTAATATTCATACAATCTAAGTATTTAAAGTACACAAATGAAAGGTGAATCGTAGACCCTACATATGAACGATAAGGATTTGATTCTCGGCTCCACAGGAAAAGTGCGATTGATTAGAATTAGACATGTATTAAATTTGGAGCAGCACAGATAAAGTTAAATCGTATATATTTGACTTGGAATAGATGACATAGGTATTACAAAAAACGCGTACGTGAAGTGATAACTTTATTTGGATAAGTAAGAATAAAATGCGATACCAAATTTCAATTATAAAAAATCAAGCTGTCATTATAAGAATATAGACCTATATGTACGTAAAGTACACACTCACACAGCACGGAAACAATTTCAGGCAGAAAGAGTAACATGACCATCACTATTCATAAAGAAGAAAAATGAGACGAATTGGATTTTACATGGAATGCTTTTATTCTTTTCCTTCAGTGAATCTGTGAATAAATACTAATCTGATACACATTAAAATCTTTGTAAAAATACCAGACCACCAATAATCAAGACAGACATAAATATGAAAAATTCAATTACGATCAATCCATTATTGCTCTCACTTTCTTGAGTTTCTTTCTGAGAATTTTGTCTTGCTGCAAATTAAAATAAAAAGCTCTTCAATAATTATTAGTAGGCCAGGAAAATGTGTTCTCTAATATATTTTGTTTTGAACAATTGACAAAAAAAGAATTTACTACCTGCTGAAGACATTAGTTTAGGTGTGGTTCCAACTTGACATGCTTGTACCCAATCTTGGGGAATAAAATCACTTGCTACTGCTTTGAAATCATCAATGTAGCATGGACTGGCACAATTAGGAATAGACAATTTATAAGGAGAAGCCGATGTGTCATTCTTGTATAGCACCTGTAAAAATGTTTGAGAAATTCCATAAATTATTTGAGATTTTAGTAGATATAAAGTACATAAACATATTTAAGATTATGTTAGGCTGTGTAATGTTGATTTCTGAAACAAGCATACATTCACATAATATTTCTCTTGTTTTCGATGCAGTTCAAATATTAGCGTTGATCCGTATGTAGGTGGCATATCAAAAGTATCATCGTAAATTTTCAAAGCCAGCATCATATCTATCACAGTTCTGTCATGTGCAGAAAAGATTCTCATTTTAATTTTATTCGCTTTTTCTTCTTCGGGTGCTCCAATAAGATCTTCCATGTTTTCTATTATATGCTGGCATAACAATCCAGATCTTATAATTGTCCACTCATTGTTCTTATGCAATGTTCTATGAAAAAATACTAAAGATTTTGATATATTGGATTGCAAAACGAGATCACTCCATGGTGGCAAGTGTAATCCTTGTTCAGCCTGAAATTATAAATCCGAAAAATGTATACAATATGTTTCCGATTACATGGCAAAAAAGAAGGAAGTTATCTACCTCAATTTGAAGGCATTGAATTCCAAGCGCAATCGAAAAAGGATTGTTTCCGTCAACTCCAGAATGAGTAACAAAATAATCAAGCATATCCTGGTTTTCCTTGAAAAATTCCATCAAATCAGTTTGTAAACCGTTTTTTATTATTTCGTTCCCTTTTGGACATGATTCGGTCACTTCCAGCATCTAAAGTTATTAGTGAAATTAGTAAATGAGGACTTTTAGGTTTATTGACATTAAACATAGTTTTAACTCACAGAAAGTTAGACAAACATTATTATATTAATTAGTCCATTAATATTTACTCACTCTGTCATGCTGTTTTGTGAGCGTTCTCAGGGGAATTGGCTCCCAAGGGAAATCAGGGTACCATTCAGCTTCCAAATTACTTTGTCGATAGAATCCTGTAAGAAAGGCCATAGCACTGATAATTGTCCGGTGGTTGTCCGTACTCAATACATGAATTTCTTTCTGAGAGTAATTTTTGCTAATTAGTCCATCGTATCGTTGACGAAAGTAAATTCCCAAATCATACATTCGTCGTTTTCCTTTCTACAAACATGAAAAGTGCAAACTACTATTTTATAGTTTATTCTGTGTCACTTTTTAATTAATTGTGAGTATAAAGTTTGAATCGTGTTAAAGGATTTACGTTTGTGATATAATTCCAACCACCGGGCCAAAGCGATACATTGTTGTAAGGATCATTCGGATAACAACGTTCCGGATTTTTATCGCCATGTCTAAATATCTTGTGGACAAAAATATTCATATAAAATTTCCCCACATTTTTATAGAATGCAAATTGATCCATCAGGAATTTCAATTCATTGAGTACTTTACTTAAAATCATATTTACATACTTACCATTTGTACTGATTGGAGAGTGTCAGCGTTAGCGTTGTCATTTGTTTGAGCAAAAGATGTATAAAAAACTCCTAGTACTAAACCTGACAAAAAGAAGAAATTATTAGGATTCATGATTATTATGTATCTTATACAGGCACAACTCAAATTTGTTTCGACTGAACATCCCAAAATTCCAATCTAATGTTTGTCAACTTGAAAAATTAAAGATTGATACTCTACATATGATGGAATTAACTTCGAGAATATTTATTATCTGTTAGTATAGAATGAAGTAAGTTGAGTATGTTATAGGTAAATAGTATAATAAAAGTTGCTGTAATATTATCTGTCATATTGTAAAGAGCTGAATACCTATTTGATAACATGGAGCATTATTACCGCACAGTCACAGGTCACTCATATCAATCTGTAATCTCACTTTGGTGTTGGTAACGAAAACTTGTTCCAGTTTTTACGTCTGAAACAGAGACTGGTGATAATAAATTGTAGATAAAATTAAGAGTGTTGTGATACATTCATATGAAAACTCATTCATAATAAACATCAAACAAATATATTACAGATAAAAGTAGCAAGACCACAAAAACATAAAGCAACATTAAGAGACAGACATCAGATCAGCCCAATACTTTTTCTCATTTCTGTGAAATAACGTAGTAATGGGTAACGTTAATGGCTAATAAGCATAAAAGAGTAGCATTCAGTTACATAATATTGCATAATATGCAATTACATAACCCTATATAAGTCTTACAGTCTTGTACAAAGGAAATATTGTAATTAACGCATTAAGTATCAAGCATGGAATAGCAAGGAAGAATATTAAACTTTTAACATCCGTCACAAATATATATGTTACGTAATTTGAAAAATCTTACAAACTTGTTTCAAGTAAAACTAAACACAAAACTATAGATGAGGGTCGGGGGTCCCTTTGCAATTTCAATCTTTATGTTATTTGTAGAATCTGCAAATATTTTATCTGTACCTTACCTACCTATACTACTTACTATACAAATGTACTACATATTTTAAAAGTTTTTGATAAATTGTTGTTTATTTATTTATTTATTTATTTATTTATTTATACATAGGATTGACCAGGGACCCAAGCCTTGTAAGTTAATAGATTCATAGCTCAACAACTGTATACGTGTAGAAGCTACATACACATGGTACATACAGATTAGCTACGTACACTTGCAAATACAACGAAGTATACAACAGGCAAGGCAACTTAGACAGCCATGAACTATGACGCACTTTGAAGTTATCTTTCGCTACAAGCTGCAAGAGCAGGCGGATGAGTAATGATGGTACATTATGTACATTTGCACTAAAGGGAAACTAATTTATCATTTCCAACACACAACTGTAATAAATATCTGTATTCCCCTTTTGACCCCAAGGATATGAAAGTGATGAATTTGTAGTTTGCAAAATACAGCAAAGTGTACAGGTAGCTTTATTTGAAACTATAATCACAACCGGCTCTTTCACTTCTGAAGACTTTTTTTATAGCATTACGTTACGCTTCCTTTCACGAGAAAGCATCCTTAATGCTAATGAAATTACATCCTTAACCTAACACAAAAAATGCCAACGTCTGTATAACTTATTTATTTAAGACCCATTTACGGTAACAAACAGCTCAAAATTACTAACTGTATATTTCCTTACATCATGCATATATAATAATCATAGTCACCTACTTTTGGATTTTAATAGCAGTAATCAATTTCTACGTTAATTAATTGAAACGGTCTTTTATGTAGTATCAAATTATTAGGGTGATACTAGTACAAAGAATTTATTTACTTAGCCTTGCAGCGAAAAATGTCACTAACTACGGTAAGTGCACATTGTGACTGTGACTACCGACCTGTACGTTTTGAACTCACCGATTGCCTTTAGCAGGTTTGTGGGTTAGATGGGTTGAATGCGGAAGATGAGACGTTTGCCTTCTGTGATGATTCGTAGTTGTCGTTCTGCCACAACAGAAGAATCATACGTTGCGTCGGATGAATGAACGATGAGAATATATTTGTCTGTGTATTCACTTTGATCCTCTGGACAAATGTAAAAGCGTATGAGTGAGCGTCAGAGAAAGCCTAACAAGGCAAACACAGTACGAAGGTAAAAGCGGAAAGATGAACGTAGAAAATTGCACAGAGAAAATAGAACTGGGATTGTGTTGAGACAGAGAAAGTCTGTTTCGCACTGTACAAATTGCAGTGAAGAAAGATGACAAGGCTGGTAGGAAGTAGACGGAGGGAGCTCTTTCAGCCCATTCTGGTTAGTTTGCTACATAAAGTGAGAGAGAAAGGCAACTTGAATTTAGTCGTGCGCCAACTTACGGTGTGATCACATCTCGTACCGCGGACTTTTCGCTTCGTGCCCGAGACCATCCTCACCTCGACATTTCACTCGGATTCTTCATCTCTGTCGTGCTCCTGCTATACCTGCCTGTCTGTCTGTGTAAAGTTAAGTTTGCTGTTTTGTTACCTGTGCAATACAACACTCTCCGTCGAGGTACTCTTATTATACACGTTCACAAAATAACACTTTATTTCCTCCACTCGAATTTCTTAGTTTGGCTTTGTAAGACATAACATCAAGGACTGGTTGTTTGTATATCGCTGTAATTTCATTTCCTCAATTTGCCAGTCTGACTTTTGACTTTCAGACTGACACAATATCCTTCGGATTATTTTTACTGTAAACAGACAACACTATCTGTATAATCTAAGTCAGACTGCTTGTATTATATCTATACTGTGTTACGTATACATATAAAACACTCATACTTTTAGACGTGTTTTACTGCATTGTGACTTCCGCATTGCATAACTCCCAACCTAAAAGTTCCCTTACTCATTTTTACAAATATTTATTTGTACATGTGATACATTTTGGCTTTGTAGAGTTAAATAAGTAATTTTGCTACTTGATGTATTTACATTAGAATTATTGTTCCTTTTTTGGTCTTTAGGGATATGTAGATTTGGGTTTGTGGTTTAGTGGTTAGACTATATACAGCAGTTGCTTCGGATTTGTTTTTATTGACTAAGCGAATTATATCGATTTCATTGGTTGTAAGTAACACGATGGATGTTAAATGCTCTTGTACACGTAAACACACCTAGTTACGGTGGTTTATTTTATGTGTTAAGTTGTAACTACTGTATAACTTATGGTTTCATTTGGTGACAAACTTTATAAACACTGAGAGCACGTGGGCGGGGAGAGGTTTGCTCTTTATGCGTGTACACTTGATACAGGGTTTTATATCTATACGCACAGTAGTTTGTAGCGTTATAGAATATATGTTACTACATTACATCATTTGTATTTTTATATTTAATTTGTCATGCTTTGTGTTACGTGCTATTACCTAGTACATAGTAATAAAGATACTAGATTTCTGTAGATGTAGTGAGGTCATAAAACGTACATATTTTAACATCATCGACCATAGCTCATACTAAATAATTTTCTATTTGGTTAACCAGCTTCCGTAGATGTACCAATAAGTATGACATTTAATTTGGATTTTTTAGAAGGCAATTGCATACATAGTAGAATTTGTATAGTATTGGTATACAATTGTTTAATGTATAAACTATAGTAAAACTTTTTCCTAAGTTGAACACAACAATTCCCAATTGCAAAAGTTCTGCTTGTTCAATTTCCTGCTATTTATCCGTATAAATACGTCAAATCATTTCAGTTGAGTATATACCATTATTTCCTTTTCTGTACTTACCAATGTAGTAAATTCTTATCTTTTTAATTTAATTCTATAGCGTTTGTGCTGTTATTTTACAGTTTCTCGAAAACAAGAGTACAGAACATTTGCATAACTTAATAATCTGTTATTAGCATAAGAGGCACAGTCTGAAGTCGCTTCCAGTAGCTTACTGTTTCAATTTGTTTGTAGCGAAATAGCAAAAAACATGTTTGTAAGAAATTCTAGGAAGTTATTCTTTTGAAGTCTTTTCACCAAAGTCAAAGGTTTACCAAATGGAACAAAGTACACATAGTACAATTAGGTGCCTAGTACCTACTCTTCATTTGTGTATGATTTATGCTACAAATTGTGTTGAAGTCTTTCTGAGCAACAGAAGCTACCATTAGTACTTATTAACCCTACAGAGACACAGAATAGATAGCACATCAATGTAAATAGAAAAGTTCAAAGGGCACTTCTATCTGCATTCGCTGTCTGGTAGATATTTGTATTTGCGGGCTTTAGGTGTTCTGTTCTGAAGTACCTCCCATTTCAGGTTTGGAAAGGCATTTCTGCAAATTCTCTCGAAACTATACTCGGGCAAAGTAGAACAATTTGGAAAAGAAACATAAATAACAATAAATGTGAGCTATGTAATGTATTGTAGCTAACTAAATTAGCTACGCCTCTACTCTTTATTGTGGTGGATCCTATTTTGCCATCTCACTATATATTCGTGCACTGAAAGGAGTTTGAAGCGGATAGCGGACATAACTACTGTATAAGGA
Organism: Pogonognathellus flavescens; assembly: GCA_019776165.1. Classification (NCBI taxonomy): domain Eukaryota; kingdom Metazoa; phylum Arthropoda; class Collembola; order Entomobryomorpha; family Tomoceridae; genus Pogonognathellus; species Pogonognathellus flavescens. The sequence continues at coordinate 17,518 of JABASD010001734.1, forward strand.
CATAGTATAAAATTATAGTAGCGTGGTATTTTATGTCATGGCAAATATGAATGAGAGAAAACAAGTTTTGGAAGGATGTGGAAGAGAAAATTGTTCTGAATTCTGAAACAGCAAAGCTTCTGTAAAGCAAGTAGTTGTGTGGTTACTTTTTCTTCGTCAGATATTTAGGTGCCTATATAAAATTCATATACGCACACTAATACGGTTACCTGTGCTAATACTGTACTGAATGGTTCATGCTATGCCACTTCTGCCTGGTTATCCTCACTCACTGACCTCATCTTTAGATATTTTCTCATGACATTGAAAGGGAATCTGGAAAGAACGGCCGAATGAGTTCTGGTCAAAATTTTCATTTTGTAGAATCAAGCTAAGCTAAACCAAACCGCATTTGGGAGAATCAAAGGTTTACATTGAAACATTTCAAAAAGGGGCAAGCTGCTCAAAAATCGATTCTTTTATACTTCTGTCTTATTATTTTCAAATTCTTTGGATCCGCAGAAGGTTGAACCGACCGAGTTGAAAGCAGAAAAAGCTAGCGAACGTCAAATTAGAGTAAGCGCTCGCTCGAAAGAAACATAATAATGGCATGGGAAAAAAGACAGAACATGCCTTCCCTTCATGTTTTCTCTTTTTGCAAAAGTCTGTAATACTAATATTTGAGCATGAAGATTTAATATGTTGAAACAGCTTGCTTAGGTTTTTATAAACCTTTTCATGATGCAGAAGGCAGGCAGGTAGCCGTAAGACATCTTCGTGTTTCCAAAAATAGAAATTATTACAGTATATCGAAATCCAACCTAATCTTCCGAGCATTTTGTAAAGCAAGGAATAAGGCATGCCATATGTAGCAGTACCATAAAGAGTGAAGAGTAAATCAATGTATGTGTATGTGACACGAATTCCTAATACGTAATATGATATACCATTACCTAGTAGGTAAATACGTAAGTAATAACGTAGCATTACATGTTTATCATATTTAGATAAAGTAAAGTGAAACATTGTGGCTACGCTAATGAGGAAGTAAATATGAAAACTGAATCATCCTGAAGCAACATCCTGTTAAGAGTTAAGAAACATCATTAGATAAAATTTGGCTTACCTACTAGGTCTACCGGTCTACGTTTTAGTTTATGACGTAAGCTCGCCTAAGACGGATGAGAAGGTGAGATGGATGTTTATTTGTATCATCTGGCATTGTATTGTAAAAATGCTTAGAGAACTAACTAGTGCCACGGTTTATTCCTAATCCTTCCATTCACCACTGAATTACGTACTGTGAGATTTCAAATAAAAGGTTTTGAGTTCGAGTGCCTTAGTTAGTACCTACATTACAAGTTGATGAACAGACTGCAAGAGACAATATAAAAGGGTAGATACTTAGATATAGATTAGTGTATTGTTAGAACCACTTTAAGGACAAAGAATCCTCCGAAAAAAGTTTTAGGGCTGTTACAGACAAGATTTTGCAGAACAGAAACTTACCACAACCACAGTAAATAGCGTGATGAATTTTCAAGTTGAGTTTCGTTAAAGCAAACATTTTTGGAGATTGTTGAAAAAATCAGACATTTCGACTAGGTAAAGTTTATAAGTTCATAGTCGCGCACTCCAGTACAAATTGAGCTGACAGAAGCTGTCCAAGTTTCAACTCTAACCTTAAGTATGTTCATTAACTGTTAATTAACACGCATAACCTATTGAAGCAATCTTTCTATTTTTGTTAACAATAAGCATATAGCAGGGGGTTTATAGTAGAGTAATAGCACGGTAGTGATTCTTAGTTACGAGCACGCATTGTTAGTAATGGTAAAAACTTTTTCTCATGCTGCACATCGCATCGTTTTCAGTTTACGTCTCCTTTAATTGAACGTAGTACTACACAGCTATATCGCTTACTACAACAAATCTTTTGTTCATGTAGTATTGTGGTTACATTTTAAAAATCCTTAGTTTTCCAGTTTCAGCAGAGAAATGGGCTTCGTTTTCATTTTGAAGTCCATAGGGAGTATATCATAATGGTTAACCATCCATTCACACTATCAATTCACGAGTCCCTATCCTCCCGTTTATCCACGTTTGGAATTATCAATTACCAAGTTAGCACTTTCTATACAAAGGCATTTTGTACGAAAGTTTTTGCACTTACAACTCTTTGCTATGCCGAATGAACGCTAGTATTTCGGTGTTGTGCAGATAAAATAGAAATAGATCTGGATGAATGCAATCAAGATAGTCAATATTATCTAACGCAACTCTCCCTCGTGTTTCCTCAGTTTCCTGTAATGAAATCCGATAGGTCAGGTTATAAGTTTTATACTCATGTACCTACAAATTATATAAATAGGTAGACACTAGACACCTATACACAAGCTGTAATTGTGAAAGAGCAAATAACCTTCGCCACCATCGCCAGACCATCATGCTATATGTGATGGGACTTGTACTGCCACGATCATCACGATCTTGTTATACCTGAAAAATATACAAGATCATGAAGTATTATATTAAGAAAGTTAGCGAAACATGGAAAGGAAATCAAGAACACACGGTTCTTAACTTACCATCCCAATCCCAACGCTCTTTCAGACTGTTCTTCCAGTTCTTCGATATAAAAAATAAGTATACACCGAAACCACTTCGGTATATTTTTATATCTCTCACCACTCCAACCAACAGAATATTTTGAGATATACTTTGTTTCAATTTCACTTCATTTACGCCATTATAAGTGCACTTCGCACGTTTCTCTACTTACAACTTTCGCAGAAAGTTAAACTTTGCTTTCTTACTCAAAGGATATAGAAGTGTCTGTAGTGATAGTTCCCACTCTATTCATTTCAACATTGTGAATGCAGTTATCCTCAGTTAGTATTAGTAATAAAGTTTTGAAGAGAACACGAAATGAATTCAATTGAATTTTATTTTAGTTAGGGGTTATGATGGCTTTACTGCATGTGATCGTTTTCAAAACCTACACCACTATTAGTATAGTTAATTTATTTTGACATCCTGTTAGTGATCGTGTTACGCTAGTTATGAAAGTTAAAGAGTAAAACTGATTCTGAATTGTTTGTCAGAAGTTTTGTGCTCACGGTAGATAAAAATAACAAAGCAAGGGGTAAAGGGGCTATATTTGCACAAAAGTCCCAGTAGTAATGGTAGCTCAAACAAATATTATAAAAGTATAAGGATTATAGCAGGTAAGTGCATAAGAAATCGCACTTACCTACTAAATATATAGGGAAGCTTTCAATTTTCCATTTTGCATATATAAATGCATAATTTTCTTTGACTTGGCTGTTATAGACATGATATGAGAAAGTATTGAGTTCTGGTGGCCATTGATCGTTTGTTTCCACTGGGACGTTAAATTACAATTGCAAATTCGCCAAAACCAACGCATCCAAAGTTTATATTACATTTCCATCTCTTGTTCTATATTTTCATTTAGTGTGTTGAATTCAATTCCACCTTCCTTTGACGAATTCCGTGGACCCTGTTAAGACTGCCTTATAGAGAGACGATTATGTGAAGCAAGCAATTTACGTTAGAGGAACCCGGTGGTAACAAACGTCGTTCCGCACAAGTTGGATTTACGGATTAAACTGAACTTTCCAACCAAAGTTTGCTTTTAATTTCCTATCAGCAAAGCAAATGAAATCAGCAATTTGACACATTACGAGTTGACGTTACAAGTGGGAAAATCCAACCGATCAGTCCATTGTAGCCACTAGACGGATATTATGAGACATTTTCCGCCTACACAGCAAGTAGCGAATCTGCTGGAGCAATTACTACGTGTGTCATCAACAACAGATTCAATTACACCGGAATAACATTCAACGAAACCGCAAACGTATCCCATTCCTTCCCACATGTATAATGTATGGGTTTATATTCTGTTTTGGAATCCTGCTGCTCCGTCCTTTTCGACCATAGGACAGAAACTGGAATCTAGTCTTTTAAAATCTAATTGTCTTAATCGAATGTCACAGTAAATTGCCAAACACAGTAACGCGATTATATTGTAGTGGTGATTAGGTGGCAGGGTGACAGTTGCTCAGTCAGTCATAATTTCTGCCCGCTTCATCTCTACCAACAAACAAATTTTGCAAGTCTATACGAACAACGAAGAGAGTCTTAATAGAAATACTTGAAACAGTTTTAATCAAAATCTTAACGGGAACTTCAACGTCGACTTCACCCGCCTGCGTTATCCACAAACACAGCAGAATGATTCTAATGAAAATTCTGGGGAGAGCATCTGCTCAGTTTTCTGTGCAATCAACCGTCCCAATTGCCACTTTGGGAGGAACATTATCACTCATACCATCGTTAGACAAACGACTGTTACACTCGTCGCAAAAAGCGAGAACTGCGTTCCATTGTCTGCAACAGCATTTACTTTCACAAAATTATTCGCCAGTGGCAATGAATTCCCTTGCTTTTCTTTCTACAGCAGCCAAAAGCAATAATATCAGTACAACGGGTAGTATTTCTATTCAACAGTCTCGTCAGTGTTCTCCATTAACCTCTCCAAATTTGAGATCATCATCCGTGAAAGTGTCATCAATAGCAGCCAACTTCACCACCTCCAACTGCTGTTCTCATGGGACAAGTGAATTAAGAAATGCGGAGAGTGGTCCATCGCAAGGAAAAACAGCGTTTAAAGATGGTCTTCTATCTAAAGATCAAGCTGACGATTTTGTACGCCATTTAACAGACGAACAGAAAAGAATATTGTATCATTGTTTGAACATTGAAGTGCTCAGAGGTCAATACGAGGGTCACCTGGGATCCACTCCTTTAGAATCGGCTAATTATTTATCGAGATTCGGGCGACCCACGGCTGCAATCATTGGTGGCAAAGAAGATGCGGATCCCACATCAAAATGGCTTCATACAAGACTGGGTAAGACGATTTTCTTTATTCTATTGCTGCTTACTTGTTGTGTGACCTTTGCTCTGCTGATTTATGACCATCTGAAACTTTTTCTGAGAATTGTTCTCCCATTTTATAATGCAAACTATAATCCACCTTTGTTCTGTTTGATGTGAAAACTTTAATTTTTCGGGAACTGTCACTCTGTTATAAGTTTGCTTTGCTCTGGTACGAAGTAGGTAGAGTAGAAACTTTGTAATTTCCTTACCAGGTTAGTACGCAAAAAGAAAAGGTTATGTTATGAGCCACAGAACTCATGGAGAGACATTAGATTAAAAGAAAGGAAACTGTTCCACGTTGGACATTTGGAGACTAAAACTCTATTACAGGATTGCTGGAGAAACTTAGCGGGGAAGGGTTATCGCTGTTTGTCAATCCCCAGGTGGTTGTCATTTTTCTTTACCGTCCTGTCTCTAAAGGTTTAGACAGTCATCATGTCCTAGTCAGAAAATCCAACGCTGCATTTATAGTCCAACCTTTGCCGCAAATGTTGTCGGGTACACTTCGGAGTACTTTAGAGGGAAAAAGCTTTTTTCCATTTCTGTATGGTCTACCTCTATTATTCTGATTGTCCACGGGTTTATACGTGGGTGGTTAGGAGTTAGCGAAATGTCAGAAATCCAAAGACAGGTCACTCTCGCGTGTGTTCATTTTATCCTATGGAGACATTCATGCGAAAAATTGTTTGCAAGGAGTGAAGTTTTTTATAAAATCGTATAGCATATCTTGTCTTACATTCATTTTATTAGTTTGGCAAAATACAAGTGAAGGAATGAAATTGAAAATGCCAAAATGTACACACAGACTTACTCGGAACGCAGATCCTTCCGGATGACTTGAAATTCAGTTTAAGTTATATGGGAGAATTGCAAATGATTGAAGCGGAAATACTCCTTTTTGCTTAGTGCATGGATACGTAGATACTACTTCCACAGTAGTCTGTTTTATTCATCCGTACCTTTTAGAAAAATTTATTCTGTAGAGTTTTTAAAAGCAGTCAAGTGAACCAAAAGCGTCCTTGCCAATTCGAAAGAAATGGATGTATAAAACTTTAAAAGCGCACGAGTGGATTAGGAAAACTCTTAGCGGATCAGTCAAAGCGTGCCATTTTAGATTCTTTCTGTGTGAGCATTTCGAATCACTTTTCATTTCAGTGTTGTGATTTTATTTGAGATTTGGGTAAGCTGGAAAGAAATGCCTAGCTTTTTGCTGAAGTGTGAACATAATCATAGTACTTGATTTGATAGTCAAAACATTGTGATTGTTTGCCTTTTCTGAGTATTTTGCCTATCTATAATACTTACAGTATCTACATAACTTTATCCCACGTCAGTTACACTTAGACAAGCTTCGGTTGCTACCATGGGAGACATTGACTTCATAATCTTCGACTTCTGGGTTGGCTATACCACGTATATTAATTTTAAGTAGCTCATGTTTCAAACTTATATTGTATACCTACCTCAATTTGAATTATTGAGCACTTTTCCGTTTGAGCTACATCCTCGCATATCTTGCAGCAACTTTAGTAAGTAACAAGACACAGCACTCATACTGACGGAGTAAGCTTCTCTACTTTAAAATATATGGATGTCTCAGCCACACAAACAACTCAAGTTCCTTCCTTTCATAATAGTACCCTTTGAAAAATGCAAACTCCAACAATTCGGTGTAGTTTACTGTGCTTCCGCACGTATCTTCCGTTTCACTCACTTTCACTATAAATATTTTCCCCACTTTCACTTAAAGAGAAAGTGCCACGTGCTTAGAGCATTTTGGAACACCCGGTCTGGTGCTAATATTATTTATATGAGACTAAAAGCATTAAATCATGAAAATCCCCTTTTGATACACAATCTGCCCTCAAATATTCCTAGACTTGATGGAATTGGCAAAAGTTGGATGTTTATTGTTATAAATCTGCTGAGGTTTGACTCAATTTTCCAAAATCATATCTGCAGATTCTCAGTTTTCTGGAGTAAAGGCAGTATAAGTTATAACCTACATATTGCTGTAGTAGAAATAGTTTGTAGTTGAATTACAGTTAGTTTTAAGTTACTTTACTATATTAAGTTTTTAGTTACATTTTCATTTCTCAACTTTTTACATTTCATGATCAGAGAAAGTTTTGATTGATTGAATGCAAACAAAATTGAGAAAGAGTTAATGTCAAATGCATGGACACTATGTGCAAAATTTGAAATTCTGCAACTAATAAAAGTGAAGAACTATAAGTAAATAATAAAACGCTAGCAAAGAATATTATGTATGTAGTTAGTGTGGCACACTGTAAAGTATGGACTTTGTATATGTACATAAGTAATATTTTACATGTTGTAGTCGTAATAACTCTATGTGGTTACCTGAAAACACGTATGTCTTATATATTTTCGTTTAGACAATTTTTAGGATGCCTATATAGCCTACAGGGATTTGGAATCTAAGATATCGAAGAAGTTTTCTGAAATCTCTAGGTGAAATAGAATTATGCAAATCTGCCGCAATAGAATATGAGATGTGTACATAACTGTGTACATACTACATTCAGAACACACATGGACTGCTTGCATCAGGGTAGATATAATGCTACATAAAATACCATGTAAATAATGCATCTAAAAATGGGGAAAGTTTTTTGGGAACATCTGCCTCACTGCTTACACAGGTCGTTTATATAGTCGGATTACTATTTAGTTTTTATGATGGAAATTTAGAAGTATATATAGAACTTGGTACACTTGACATGTTAGAATGTATGTGTCTGTCTATACACTTATACCACCTGCTTAACTTTCTGTCAAGATTTGAGACGTGACTTATTGCTATTATAATATACGAATATTTAAAGGAGTTCTAAGGGAATAGATAGTTTATAGCTACGCAACCAACCGTGGTTGATATCTTCTGATATGTATAGTACCTATTCTTATCCAAATTGCATAAAAACTACCTACAACTGTTTGTCGGTCTATATAACTTTCATATCAGTCACGCTTGCTGTCGTAATAATAAAATGCAGCTTACTGTTAGCAATCGATTAAATTAGACTATTCTTGGCTTTTAAATCCAAGGCTAATATGTTACGGCCACACGAACGACTGACAAATAGCATCACTCCATTGTGCATTGCTTATATGCAAACAAATCGGAACAAATACAATTTATTACTATTATGGTCGATAACTTTGATAGACAAGGCGATAATTATTATTTGTGTGTAGGTATATATGCATTGGGTATTCTGTGCACAAATAGTACAGACATCGGACAAATAGCATATGGACGTGTCTCTCCAAATCGCATCGTACGTATCATGCATTGTGTAAGAAGGTGTGAGGCAGCATTATTTTCAAAATGTGTAGTATGTGTGTTTTGCTATATCTACATAGGTATGTGGAATGTGATGTGAATGCTTTATTTGTATAGATACAAATAAATTTTTCCTTTTCAATTGCATTACTTTCAGTATAGGTATAACTTTCATTTTATGGCAAGGTGTTTCGGGAGTTTTTGTTTTTACTATTGTTTGCCATGTTTGCGCGTAGGCTAAAACTATGTATTGTACATTTTTCCTTAGAGTGCGCGAAATGTTTTGCATTTTAACGTGTATAGTAAGTATTAAGCACGGAATTTACTTTATGTAGACATAGAGAGGAGACAGTGTAAGGAGACGCAAAATATGTAAATGTAAGTGCACTATACATTGAAAATAAGAACAGTAGGCACTGCAGAATTGTTTTATACGCCCTTACTATGTAAGTTGTTTTTTACATCCATATCCATAATACCAGCAGTCACGTGCAGATTCTACGTAAAGCATCTTCCCTCTCTAATGTAATCAAATTCACCATGTAGTATATCTGTACTATGTAAATACGCATTTTGAGTGATGTCAAAAGAAATTATTATATAATAAGTAGGTTATTTAAAAGAATACTAATGCCTCATGCAGCTTCTTCCATCATGTTTGAGGATGCCTTGGGTTCCTTCTTTTGACGTAATGCTGACAAACTTCTGTCAAGATGTTCTTTAGTTCATTATTATATGAAACATCTCTTTTTTACACTGTGTAAGTTGTAGCAATGTAGTAGCTAATGCAAATTTTGTCAAAACTTTTATAAAGCTTCTTGTGAAAATGTATTAGATAATGAAATCCAAGTCTATAGAGAAGTTTCTTTGTGTTTGAGTAAATTATAACGATTCAGCATTACTTAATATAACAAATACAATCACTGCACTACTGTCACTAACGTATTCTCACTATACAGAGAAATGTATTACTTCAATACAAATTCATGGCAGTAAAACGTCCTGGTACTTTGGTAGACATTGTATTTATCTTGAACAATACTGCACTGTCGTTATCAAGGGTCGTCGTTTTACAATGCTTTTAAGATATGTAGTGCCCTGCCCTACAAGATAATCTCTCTCATGGGAGATGGGAAGGTGGGCATATTATTATTCGCCAAACTATTTTTCAAAGCAACCTCTACCTACCATGTTACCAGTTTGCAAATATCACCGTGAAATTCAACTTTAACAATCGAAAATTTAAGTTAAAAGCCAACTTTATTACAATTAGTTTGACTTGACTGTGATGTGTGAAGTGTGAACATGGTTGGTTGAGGCTGCTTTGAAAAATGGTTGGTTGAACACTGTGCCCAACTTCCCGTGAGAGGGGTTATCGGCTATAGCTTACCTTCTGTCTCTGTTACACTTACACTACATGTTCTATGTAAGCTAAAGCAATATCAGAATGTTGGAAGCTTACAGTTGCAGTGTTGCTGAGAAAGATTCAATGACTGAATATGGGATATATTTACTATCGTAAAACTTCATCATTCCATGGTAATGAGCTAAATCAAGTCAAATGAAAGAACTTTTGTAGGTCTCTTGTTCTGGTACTAGCTCTGTTAAATATGAGAAATGAAGGAACTGTCAGGAAAGAGAGCTTGAAGAGAAAAGTTTTAGATTTGATACGACTAGCTTTCTCTGTTTTTGACAGCTGCTTTTGCCTTTTGAATGCAATTGAAATAATTCATTTTATAGTTCATAGTTCATTCATACAAACAAAGGCAAGCAAAAAATTCATTCCTTTTCTTCTGTTTGCATTCAAAATAAGTGGCTGTTACTTAAGTTCCAGTTGTTCAATGTTATGTGTATATAGGACTACTACAATTCTCTCGCTCTACATGCTATCTACATCTACATCTTCGTTGATGGTCCTCTGTCAGTTTAAATGAATGTCAAAAATTCCAGCTTTTCATTTTCGTGTTAAGGCGGAAGTAGTACAACATGTATTTAGAGAATTTTTTACCTACTTTACAAGTCAAAATCTTCCTCGGTTGAAATAATTTAAATTCTTCTTTAGTGTGTTCTAGCTAAAGCTAATCCAATTCACTGCTTATAAAACAATTAGAGCCTAATTCTCTAAATATGCATAGAGCACGGTATTTTACATTTATTTGGTTTTCGTCTTTCGTCCACTAAAGACGGAACAGGTATATTAATCCGCAAAGTACCATTGATTGACGAATTAAACCTAAACTCCATAGGTATTATCTTATGTAGATTTTTTAGCTGTTTCCAAAAGCTGAAGTCATAAGTGTATTTGTTCTGCTGAATGGTTTATCAAACGGATAAATCGCACAACTACCAGCTACCTACAGATTTCCATATTGGTAATATTTGATTTTGGTAGTTATTTTAATTAAGTGCACCAGCGTAGTTTAGCATAGTAATAAATTGTGAAATTCATAATATAATCTTCAACATGTTCACGAATTTTGGGATCCTATCTGTAACTGTATTAGGGGCAGGGGTAAGAATTAAAATCTGACATAATGCTTTGGGGAAAAATGGTTGTCTTCAAATCTACCGAGGAACTTAGGAATTACTCTGTATGTCACATTAGTTTCAGTTTATCGTTAGTACGGTGGTTCAGTTGAATGTTAGGTATGCTTTCAGCGTCCGTACTGCGTCCATATAAAAGTTGTAACATGGAAATGTCATTTGAGTTTCGAGTGCTGTAGATTAATGTTATTTGTATGAGGAAACGTCAGTAGTTCTCATTCTGCAGTGGAGTGTGGGTAGACTGAAGACATATAACGTAAAAAGTGGTCTAAGAGCTTCCGAAAGGTAGTTGACAAGTTGTAGAAGCCCTCGAGAGTAAAGTGTCTCTTCTCTGGTAGTAAAATGAAAGAGAGGAAAGCAGAATAAAAGCTAACGTGAAGGGCGAAGCGAAGAACCAACTGACATGCACGTTACAGTTACCGTGGCTTTACAACTTGACTTTTGGGCTGATTTGAGTTCCTACTATGCTTCATACTTACCTGACTCATTCGTATATCTGTACATGAGGGAGTGTAGTCAATGTAGTAATGATGGAATGGGATACCATCACATAATATGGAAACCTAAGTAGGTATACGTAGACCGAGCATAATAAATGGATTCTATGGAGAGTGAATCTAAAATTGTTGGATTTTAAGCATTCGCAGTTTAATGTAAATGTTCACTTTACTCACAAAGGTTAGAACTGTTGCAAGTAGTAAGTAAATTTTCTACAACGTAAATGAGATTACTAAAAAATTAAAGTAAAAATCCAGTCCACGTTCCTGTAATGCTAAAATAATTTCCCGGAGGACTGCTTTTCTGTGAGTTAAATTACTGCTTTCTCTTTTGCTGCTCTTCTAGTAGTACACTCAAGTTTGTTGACTCATCCGTCTTGTAACAATATTATGAACTAACACAGCAAAGTAAATATTTACTCCGTTTCGTTAGACTTCATTACTAGTAGTGTCGTGTTTAGCTTAGCATATATGTAAGTGCCTACATTAGGAATAATAATATCAGCTCTGAGTGTTCTTGTAAGTAAGATGCAACTATTATATGCAACTTATGTCAGCAGAATAGCGAAAAGAGCAATTTTTTCCGCTAAACATTTATTTTTATACAGTTAAATACTGTATGCAGTCTGCAAATGTATATAATGTATAAGGTAAACAAATCGAGATTGTACACATAACTGAGTAGTGTACACAGATGCTATAATGCTGATGTTAATTTCATTGAGAATTTCTTCAGGTCTTTCTATTTGTCCCCCCACTCATTTTAATTTGCAGGGCACATTGCAGATAAACGTTACATACGGATATGTATGTTATTGAGTTAGCAGCATCCAAGTCATAGTTTTTCATCATCTGACGTAGTATTTGCAATTCTAATATGAGTCAGTCAAAACTGTTTTACACCATTCAGCGTATTATATGCACATTTGTTTGTAAAAGCTCAAATTATGAAATAGTATGAGAAGTGTGGATAGCGACAGTGATATCCGGTCTTAGTGTTTTGAAATAGTACGTACTACCTGGTGCAATATAATATTGTTCTAATGGTCTGAACCAATTTAATAATTCTAAGAAATATATAGTTGGTTTGCAATTATTAATGCTTTAATTATGAATGCTGTGTTTTGGGGATTTCCTTTTGAACTTAATAATGATTTTCGTTAAATAATGCTTTCACTCATACCCGACTGTGAAAGTAGTAAAAGCATCTAGCAATAATAACGCTTCCCGAATGAATGAGTGTTTGCTATTTGTAATTAAGTAAATCATTTCATAATCTGCATATAAATCATAAGATTTGATTTATTTGTATTTCAGTGTCTCCTGAATTAAGCCTTCTCTCGGATGAGTCCGGTAGGTATATCTTTAAATTGTTTTGTTATCTAAACTATGCACTATGCCACATTTGCACAACTAGCACTGTCAGACGTATATCACAGAATGTATTTAGTGTTTAAGTCAATCTTAATATGTACACTTAAATTGTTTCCTCTACTATAATACTATTACCTTTACTATTGTGACAGCATAATCTGCTTATGTACATATTAGGTTTTGTGTTTAGTATATAGAGATATACATTTAATTATTACCGCAGAATGTGTGTGGGCTCTGAAGATAAATATTAACTATGTCTGGTTTTGAGATAAACAAGTGAATTTCCTTCCACTGCAAACATTCGTCGTGTGTTTGGCATTTGAAAAGTTATATACATACGTGGTAAAGGTATAACTAATAATAGGGACACATACACAAAAGTGTAACTAAACTGATAATAATAATAGAACAAGATATCTAATTAGATCCACGATAGTTCCCTAATGAAGTTTCACACTATTGCTGCCATTTCCTTTCTCACGGACATTACTCATGGTGACTAGATATAAAGACGGTTACATTCGTAAGCAATTTATAGCACGTGTGGGGAAGTCAGAACTAGGAACACTACAGAGCTACCAAAATCCAATTACTAAGAGTGTGATGCGATTTGTGGTAAAATTTTGAAATGTTCATTTATCTTAAATGACTATACAAGACGAGAGTTTCTATGTACAGTAAGTCTGTGGGATATTTAATTAACCGCATTATCATTGTAAGGATATAGGAAAATAGTTACACAGACAAAAGTGAAAAGCTGGTTTAGGAAATTTTATAATTAAATCCCAAATTAAGTATTACTGGTTGTTTGCAGAGCAGCAGTCCTGCATCCATGAATGAAGGTGTAAATGAAAAAGAAATTACTTTTTCATGTTCACATGCAGACGCCTGATTATTCCGACGCATTTTGCTAGTCAGAATTTATAGTCATATAAATAGGTCACAGTACTAGTCATGAAATATAACTGCAACTTTATTTCTGTTAGCTAATATTCAGAAAGTCATGAATAGTTGTATGAGAGTATCTGCTTTAGATATGTTAGTGTAACTGGCATTCTGTTGTCTTGTTGCCCACATGCATGTTGTTTGACATAAGGACAAGGAATAGGCGAAGAAGGGACGACAGACATTTACATACATAAGTAAGCAATGATTTCGTGTATTGCCGAGTAGAATGTAGACACGTTTTGCTGTGGTTGGATGAAGCGCATGTCTAAGAAGGTAAATTCTGACAGAAAACATTCTTTACCTTATATTTATTATTCAGGTGTAAAAAGGAAAAGGTTGTTTGTCAGTGACAGTGATATTCCTGTGTGTTTCGTTTCTGAATAGTTGTATGGTTTGTAGCTTTACTACAACGGGTGAAATGACTTGAGAATATTGCTGTTGCTACCATGAGAAGAATTTAATGCATGTTCTCTTCAGAATTAGACTTTTCTGCGTCAGTCGCGTAGTTTGGAATCGGAAAGACAATAATCTTTTTTGTACGAGCTAGTTTCACTCGGCTGCCGGTGCTATAAATGCATTTATACAAGGCTCTGTCGCTTAAGTCACAAAGATTTGTAATTTGTGACGTTTGTTATTAACTGTGTATTGATTGCCAAAATTTACATATTGGATTTTCGCTCAATTTATTTGTTCCTATCTTTTGTGGAGGCGGTGATGCTCCACTTCCAGTTAGGCATACACAGAAGAATAATATGCCAATAAGCGAGAGTCCATAAATTAACACAATCTTTAACAGCATCTGACAAGAAAATTCTCTGATCATCATTTTTTCTTAGTTGAGGATGATGCATGTAGGCAATCAGAGAGGAAAGTTCATTTTTGGTAAATCGTTTGACGGGTTGCTCATGAATACTAATGGTGAATAATTACTTTTCTTTCAAAATATTTTAATACTTCGTAAGTTCATTTCATACAGACTTGTAAGTACAGTTCAAACTTTTGCTTTGTTACGTTGTACAGTTTGTGGCATTTACCTGCTTAGGCCCATAATATGAGATATGAAAGAAGGAAAGACCCCCTAAGGCTTAATTAGTACGTACTTTCATCTGACAATTTTATGAAACGATGTATGTCATGTTTCTTTGCTAATGAGCTTATTGTGAACAGAATGGGGGTAATTTTGGGAAGTTGAATTGAATAATAAAACTAAAACTTTTCAAAGTAGGTAGTGAACCTTCAGATTATTATTCACCTGCTTTTGCGTCACGATACCTATTAGGTACACCATATCTAGTTTCACGAAAGATGTTTACCTTATCTGCTTTTCCAGCTGCAGAACTGGAAGCAAATTACGTCACTGCTTGCATTTGTATGTATAAAATACTGTCCTTATATAAGTATCACCTTTTAGTTCCCTCACATTCATGTAATACACAATTTCTGCCTGTATTTTCTGCATTGTGTACATTGGTATAATAATATGTATTCTTCCACTATTTCGTATGGTATTGTACAGCACATTTAAGTGGGGGCTTACTAAATTTTGCATTGAAAGTGGAGATACTCCACATAAATAAATCGTAGTGAAAGCTGGAAAAAACGGAACGTGATAGGAAGAGAGGACAGGACTAATAACATTTGACTGAGCGAGTTTCATTTGTATTGTACCTATGTATGTGTAGTCAGACGTGTGCGCTTAATTCATGAACGTGCAATCTGTATCGGATTCTCATTTCAATGGGATTCATAGGATTTATTTTGTATGTGACTACAAATTTATTGTGTGTCAGCACGAGTCGCGGTTTTTCCTCTACGGAAGTCGCATACCGGTGACATTTTACATGGTCTGGTATCATTATAACACGGAGAGTGAAAGCTGTGCCGTGCCTGAATTTCTTTGTAGAAAAAGAGAAAATCTTTCTATCCATTGGAGAACTGTAGTTGAAAGCTGAGTGCATTAGATTAGCCAAATAAAGAATATCTCCGTCTGTAGTGTTGGTTGAATGAAATTCTATTGAGTAGAACGTGGAGTGGAGCATTACTAGTTCAGAGAAGGCAGTATGAGCAGTTTGGTTCTATTACAGTCTATAGATATTGCTTGCGCCCTACATTGACTTTACATTATACGAATCAATTTTATCTTGTGTGTGATGTATGTCATTTGCTCCATATCGGTCTTCCAGATGGATTTCTTTGTTGTTTGGCTCCCCGTCGCCAAGTTTTGGTTTAATAGCGCCTGGCATGTCAGGTATTCACTTGTCTGGAATTGTCAATGTCGTTTGAATGCCATATGGGGTCACCACAGGCTGTCCCAACTATTTTTTGATGAGCAGAAAATATTAAAAGTATTTTCCAAGACAAGCATTTTAATGAAACTTCAGATACTTGCGTGTGATAATTTACTATGTACATTATTCATTTTTTTTTATAATTTACATTGTCACGAAATTGTTCACATACATTTTACCTAAGCTGTCATGTCGTAAAGTGCATTATTTCCTTTACATTATATAACACCTGCGGATGCGGATGGTGTGAAATATGTAACACTGCAACTGTTATGTGCAAAGTAAATTGCAGGCTTCAGGCATGATTTATACATTGGTAAAATAGCAAATATAATATTATAATTGGATAAGAAAAAGACTTTTATGCAAAATGTTAGAAAAATAAGTACCAGTGCCTATAGAACACTTGGTTTCATTCTGTGTGAATGTAAATTTACATTAACATTGGGGGAGTGTTTTTGTATATAGATACTGTTCCTAAAAAGTAATGTGGAAATGAAATGAGATAGCTAAGCAAATTTTTTTGTTTGTGTACGTGAAACGTGCGTATCAATTGTAAGATTCTGCACTGTTATTATAATAAATATTGTAGCAGAAGTTGAGACCAACTGAGACCACCTTAACGTCACCTCATCTCACATTAATGGTTTTATACTCCCGGATCGTATACTGACGATGGCATGCCTTTTGTTGGTATGTATGTACAGGGCACATAGGCACACAAGTGAGGTAGTCACAGAAAGCTTCGTCTTGAAGGTCGCTTGAGACCCTTTGTGCCGAGTTTGTACCTAGAAAGGTATACAATCCTAGGAAGGAAGTTTACTACTTGTGGTGTTAGTGGTGTACTATAATAATATATTAGAGTGTGTGTAATATGGGGATATGTCTGAGTAGTGGATATTTATTTTACAGTAGTTCTGTGAGTTGAGTAGGTATATAGGAGTAGGAGTAAAGAGGAAGGAGAGCATTGTACGAATTCTTAAGCAATTTCTGCAAGAAAGACGCCCGTGGTTACAGATTGTGTGGTAAGGGAATCGAAACTGATTCGACAGCTACTTTGGCGTATATGTTGTTCACTTTACTGTGCAGTGTGCACTGCTCCAATCTCCAATAATAAATGAAAGTTCAGTGAAAGTTGAGTACAAATGGAAGGGCCGTGCTTTCACTTTCCCAATGGTTTAGAGCCTAATGTTATGTTTCTTCTACACATTTTGTATTACGAGAGCATATATAACTTTCTATAGCGATGACATGATCTTTTGTTCGACTTTTGTTCGGATTGTCCTGGTACTGGTTCTACTTTCCTTTTACTACTTGTGGAAGATGAGAAATGAGAAAGCGGCAAGGCAAAAAGGCTTTGCGATTGTATCACTACTGATGTTATGTCATTGCCAAATTGAAAGAAGCTTAATAAGAAAAATGTGAAATTGGATAGAAAGCTTCAAACATAATAAAATAACGGCTGCAACAGTTCCTAAGCTAGTGGAGCTCACCACAATATAGTAAGCTTTGCATTCATACGAATATTTAAAATTTACAAATTCTCTTTGAGGAAGAAAATAAAAACGGAATGTGATTAAAAGCATTATACCGAAACTCTGTACACAATAGAACTTTTCAAACGAGCATAATATAGGTATACTGTACTGTAGCCATGTTTGATGTTTACATTTACGGTTGTACGGTTTTGTGCATATTGATTTCTTTATCAACATTGTCCCCACGCTACACCAAGTGAACATAATATTGCATGTAGAACAACACTACATGACTGCATACTGTGCACACGTACGTACTAAATACGTACACAAAATTTGAAACCACAACAAGTGCTAATTTCTGAGCCAAGACTTTTTCGTTTTTTAGACCTCACGAGGTCTTATGCAGCCGATATGTTTAGACCTCACGAGGTCTTATGCAGCCGATATGTCTGT